>CABFOQ010052849.1:0-25993 GCA_900660455.1 Gephyroberyx darwinii
GCATCCACTATCAGCAGTGAAAATCAAATGAGATCTACAAAGCATGGGCCTGGTTCGGCTGATGTGCTATAACTATTGGCAGGGGCCACTGAGATATCATTAACATCAGTGTAGCGGGACGAGACCGATAAGACTGGCAGATAGGCTGCGGAAATGAGATAGCTGATTGTTTATGTCCTTCTGTAACTTTGTCCTTTTATTCTGTCTTTTTAACCAATGTAAACCCAGCATGGTGACAGTGGGAGGGTGTGTACAGTTTTTTGCCTAATGGGAAATAATTGCCCAACGGACACACAAGCAATGTACCTTTAAAGGGCAACACGTCCAACTACATTAGCATCACTGTCAAAATGTACTTAAAGATCTCTGGTGTTGGCTGACACACACTAGCCTAGAGCACGTGTGCATAGCCACATATCTGTTATTTCCAGAGTAAACACTGATTTTCCATTGAAAAATACACAATGGGCCTGATTCATAAAGTTGTGTTAACGCTGTGCTATTCTCCTCCGTGTCCCAGATGCAAGCAAATGAAAATCGACACGTCAGTGAGGTGTTAAATATTAACGGATCACTAACTGAAGGCCTGGAAAGCAAAATGGACGTGTCACCACGCCAAAGACGACCAAAAACAAAAACAGTTTATGACGATACAAACGAGGGCTTCTTGTTGGCTAGCTACTGGTCTCCAATGAACTGCCCGTCGGACTCCTGGTAGTTCAAAGTGAATGCTGGTGTTGCTATGGTTACACTGACAGGTCACTGATATGTTACTGTGCTGCATGTTAACTAAATAGTCCACCACATTACAACATCAACGCGGTATCAATTGTCACATGAACTGCTACAGATGGTCAAAAGCGGCCAAACATGTTTGAAAACATTCTTCAATTTCCCAGGTTTCATACCGTCAGTCTAGAACGGGTGTTATTGTTTGCTTTTATGAATCTCTTACATCTCTTATTGCAAATAATAAAAGAGGGCAGTAGTGTCGCATAACCTACATTTATGAATGAGAAAACGTGATACCGCGACGGTACCTCACGCTAAATCTGGTGTGTTTTATGAATCTGGCCCAATGTCGGTCGCAAAGAGAGTGAAGACACAGCACGATCAATCTCAGCCACATTCCGTCTTAATGAAATTTGGCTTGAGATTTGCTGCCAATCTATGTCCTGGATATCAATAACGCAATATTGATAGCTTGAAATATTTATTCACTGCTAGCTTCATGGTTGTGAGGGAGCACTGTTCTCATCTCATCTCGTCAAACAGTATTTTCCTCAAGGCCTTTCAAGGAATCTGTGGAATATCATTTTTTCTGAACTCCTTACACACATTTTCTGAAACTATACCTCATTTTCTCACACCTCTAAACACGTCTAAACATTACATTCAAAACCATGTTAGGTGTTCTTAAAATTGAATTTTGTATTGAAATGTTATACACACACCACCATATGAATAGATATGTCTAAGAACCAACTGCACACTGATGTGCTCAATGGAAACTCTGCTATGAATATCTTTACTTCTTCGTTTCTGTTACACTTACTACTTATGTATGTACAGTAGCCTGTTGTAAAAGGTTATCATGCTACTGGCCTACTCAAATACAATACAAACAGAAATACAATAACAAAATAATACATACATCTCAACAAACACAGTTGGATTTCGCTGTAGATCACGCTCCAGTGTTGACAAGCTCACTCTCAGTACCAATTATGTGCCAATCAGAATTATGTGTAGTGTGTAGTGTAGTGATTTGTCAAAAGTGTGATTTAGAATTGCAAAAGTGAAAAAAATCAGCTTGGAGTTTTGTAGAATTGGTTTAAGGGTCTGGTACATGAGTGTTTTTGTCATTGGGTCTCGAGTTCCAATGTTAGCATGTAGAAGAATTCAGAAAAAAACTATGAAATGATTCTAAATGTTTCTTATTCTTTCAAGGTTTTAAGTGAAACTTCATGAGATTCTAACCCTAACATCACAAAACATTACTCCCAATATTGCAATTTTCAAATTCACTTCATTTTTCAAATTCAATACTACTACTACTACTACTACTACTACTATTACTACTACAAATAATAATAATAATAATAATAATAATAATAATAATAATAATCGGTTTCCTTTCCTAATAATACCTCTTCCTGAAATAAGATTAAAAATAGGGTTGATGTGTTAAAGTATTTTAATTGTTTTTGTTGTAATTACTGCTGACCACTATTAGAATCAGCTCCCCTTTACTTCCTCACAACAGCAGACCTAAAGAATATCTACTTGCTGCTGTATCATCGTGAAGGGGTCCTTGCTGTGGATGAACAACGTTTCAGCAACAAATGAACGACGTCTGTGTTCTGCTAGCGGTGGAAACAGTTTCACAGTGTCTGGTCCTGCATTGAAATTCCAGTGCTGTAAAAGACGCAAACGTGGAGAGGAAAGATAACAAGCTCCCCCCATAATCTCCCCCAATGTGTTTGAGGCAGGTGTTTTCTGTAAAATGAGGACAACACACAGAGATCAAAGCACATGGCATCACGAAATCCTGTCAACTCATTCTGAGATGACCTGAAAGCTATTTTCTTTTGCCAATTTGTTAAAAAAACAAAAACATATGCATTTGTGCATATGACACTGGTAAGGCTTTGGGTAGGTGAGGGGGGTGGGAGGGGTACACCAAGGTGTTTTGCTAGAATACCTGGATGCAGTTAATTTCTAATATAGGGCAGCATCTGGAAGCATTTGGGAGTGGTACAAAAAACTAGAAGTTATCCTTGCCTTAAGAAAGGTCAATGGATAAATAAATTAGAAGTTAACAGAAGTGCCTTTAAATTGTTTCTTTGAAAAGATTCAAGGTCAGCATGGAAACAAAATTGAGTGCTTTGTTTTTAGTGGATGGCAACTTATCTGGAGTAACCACAAATCTTCTATTTTGGGAGAAATGGAGGGCTCATGTGTGTCCTCCCTCCTTATTTAGTACTGGGCATTTGAGGGTGCGCTTCCTGTCTGGACTAGATATAATGTCTTTGATCAAAAAAAGACAGCATACCAATATTCTTCTGACCCATTTTAATCCTGAATTAATTTAGCCATGAATCAGTTCCAGTGGGGGGGGGGATTTCTGAGAGATCTTTAAAGTCATCAAGCTTATTACATGGACGTGTATAAGATTGATGCTATTTTTACATTCTAGGATTGAACCTCATCGCACTTCATTTAAAACAAAAAAACACACAAATACATTTCATAAGTTCATAACTCATCGTTTTATAATGATGCAGCCCAGGAAAAAGGGGCTATAAAGCATTCACATACTGTACAGCATGGGATCCAATATGAAAAAGTGAGTTTATTTTAGAAAACAAATATCACGCAATGACTTTTATTCAAAACACTCCACCAACATTGTCCCATGGATATGCAACAATGCTCCGTTCAAACATTGCCTCTGTAATGAGAAATAGATTTGATTCCATGAGGCAAAAATTACCTCTCTGTTGCTGAGAGGAAATGCATGCATCAGATGTTATTTTTCCCCAACAAACAAAATTAAATCAATTCCTTGTCAGTACAAGTTTGGTATCACAACAGTAAACTGTTGTGTTGTGTTGTGTTGTGTTGTATTGTGTTGTGTTGTGTTGTGTTGTGTTGTGTTGTGTTGTGTTGTGTTGTGTTGTGTTGTGTCGAAAGAATATGTAAAGAATTGATGGTGGTAGTTTTCAATGCGGGTCATATCCCAAAAGGAATTGAATGAAATGAGTAGCCATATGATCCTGTCTGCATTGATTACCTGCAGCAGGGGTAGGTGATTGCTTTGGGTAATAAGTTCTATAAAGAGAAGGCTGTTATATCTGCAATGCAGTCATCTCTGTCTCTTCTGATGGATATATCAGCATAGTTGTCTCTTTCGCAGCTCGTGTTGCTTGCATCAGTGCTTATTTGCACCTTGTCTATGAAGCTGTAAACTGATCTGACAGGAAGTAAAAGGTGTTTGTATCTGTGCCTCTCTCTCTGTTGGCGTATGTGTGTGTGTGTGAGTGTGTGTGCGTGTGCAAGCAGCATGCAGAATTATGTATGAGTCCACCACAGCATAATATCTTTTTTTGTCTATCACAGAGTTCACACTAGGATATTGTTCACTTAGGTTTTCAGTTTGCCTGCCTCAACCGTATCTGTTGACCATTCTATATTGCCAATGCATTTATGCCTACAGCAGGCATTGAGTAAGTGTACAAAAGGTAATAGTGCCATTATCTTGTATTAGTAAGGTTGAGGCTATTAAACTGAATTTTGGAAAATGATATAGGCATACAGTACATGTGTATCTTGCTCAATAGGATAATAGCATTTTGAGCTTCATGGTAGCGACATAGCATATCATTAATATTAGATTTAACATTAAGTATTAATTTTGCAGACTATCAAGATATTCATCATTTAGAATTAATTGCATGAATTATTTCAATGGCATTTATCAGATCAGACTGTTGCTATTACCTCTTTTTATTTCCAGATCAGAACACGGCATCAAAGCAAAAATACTTCACAGACTTTTTAGGACAAACAAGCGACGCATAAATGTTTGTTTTCTAGTTCAGAGTGCTGAAAAACACTGTCGATATTGTTTTTTGAAATTTGAGTTCTCTCAAACATTAAAGATTTCTATTTCAATTTAAGTACAATTAATGGTGTCTGTGCTTTTAACAATTCCTGGCACTCCATTTTATTATATATATATATATATATATAAACATAGTCATTCTATTTTGATGAAACTAAAGATATAACTTAGAATATAAGATATATACCGCATAGCATATGGATAACCTCATCTATGGGAAAAATCCAATCTGGGTGAACTGAGGTGACAGTTTAGCCAGCTTGTTTACCAGACAGATGGAAATGCTGTTTTCTATTTATGCTGGGTATGACACACCACCCCCCTGAAGCTGCTCAAAGTGGGTGAGGGAGGGGGCAGAGAAAACAGTTGTTTGACAGTGATTATTCTCTCTTAAGTAGAGGAGTGTAAGCATTAGAACAGTTTCATTGCAGCTGTTTATCCAGGCTTCTCTCCCACAACTAGACTGTCTTTAGTTATGAGGGGAAGTTCTGACACGCCACAGAATCCCTTTTGACAAATTGAGGCCACTGGGAAATAAAAACGCAGTGGTGGGTACAGAGCTATGACATACTGCAGTGAACCAAGTGCCTGGACTGTTAACAGTTTTTGTGACCCCACACTGAAGTCCACTTTAACATCCATTCAGTGTGTCCGCTCGCTCTGCTTCATCTGCCCTTCTTCCCTCCAGGCCCAGGATTACGATAATTTTGAGTCGAGGAACTCCTCCAGACCTGCCACAGTTTTTTCTCATATTGACACCAGAACCCTGCCAGGGAATATGAAGTCTATGGAGCCAGCATTTAACTGATACATGGCACTATGGTAATTGACTATGACAGTTCATTGCTGATCAGGAAAGCTCACATTTGAGATCATGTGCGTGTACAGTAATTACATTGAGTATGCCCAGTGTATGACACATTTGCCTCATGGGTAGCAGGGTGGCGTAGTGAGAAGGGAGACTGTCCATCAATTGAAGAACCCGGTTCAAGCCCTTGTGTTGGCAAGCATCCTCCATGCTGAAGTGTCCTTGAGCAGGAAAAAAAATCCCTACTGACTCTGTGGAGCGGGACAAGTGAAAAGAGAATTTTAGAAATAAAATAGGAATCAATTAAATATCACATTACTATTATCATGCTGCCAAACAAGTAATTATAAAGATTTCTTTCAAATCCCAATAAATAATCCAAATGTAAAAAAGGGTCGGTCACAACTACCACAACTGAACCCAACACCATGAAATTGAAGATATTTTTCATTGTCCAATTGAGACAGAGGTTTTATTGTAAGAGGCAGATAAACAGAGTATTTGATGAATTTGAAGCTATAAAAGTTTTTTTCAGTTTTCAGTTTCAGTTTTTTATTTTGAGCAAAATACAACACTATATCTGTGTTGTGAGTAAGAATAGTTTAAGTAAGTTGTGAAAAACTGATCCTATTTCAGTTATTGCCTTGTGAACAATGATGGTACAACATTTATTTGCACAATGACACATATGTTTATTCACTACTTTCTTAAAGATTAATAGTTCAAATTCAAATAGAAAGTTAAAGAAGGAATGATGCTGTGTTGGGGATTGTAGTGCACTTTGTATGTTTGTTTTAACTAGACCATTAAAGCTGCACTAGGAAATATTTTAAATACACCCAACAAATAAACCCAACTTATCAGCCTAATAATGCAATAGAGAAGAACACCCCCGCGCTAATTGGGATGCTGCAGATTCACCCTAATTGCTCAAATAAAATTCAGGTCAGTGTAGGTCAGTCAGGTATGAGAAAACGTCTCTGCCAGCAGGAAGTGATGAATAGAAACTTAAAGGTGCAACAACTACGATTTTTATTGTCCCATAGCGCAAAATGACTGTAATATATCTGCAGGGGTTGGCTAGGCTGATCAATACCAATGATTGAACAATTACTTCAGCAGGTACTGCCATTTCAAAACTCACTTTCTAGCCTGTACTTATGGAACAAAAACTCTCCACCTATCCCTGCCCCACATGCACCCATTTTCAACTACTCAACGATGGTGGACGGTGCTAAGGTAGAGATGACTGTGTTAGGTTCTCAAACCAAAAAAGCCAAAATGGCAAAACAGTATTATTATTATTACAATATTTTGCATTGTGATACATCACCTCTTCACCATAAACATGTCTGTTGGATCTCTGGTCGAATTAGCTAGCTTACTTGTCTCTACTGTGAAAATGTGACTTTATTATTTCTGTCAGTTACAGGCCACCACAAGCTGTGCCAGAAACCTGTTGATGTTGTTGCAATTCTTGCTGATAGAGGTCGCTAAAAGTCATAGATCACGTAATGCACCTTTAAGAGAGAAATACAAATCTGTCTCCTAAACAACAGCGAGCGAACGCTCCGTCCAAAGAAAGCTAGACTCACAAACATTAGGTATTTTGCTTTCTCATGGCTTTGGTAACCTTTAATATAAAGGGATTACATTCTAGCCGGGTTGGTAAATGCTGTGTGAAGTTCACTGACATCACGTTTTCAAACACTTACATCTCATTGCCATTTGTAGCCACCAATGTGAGAAGACGCCTAGTGCAGCTTTAACCTATTTTCCAGCAGGAAGCATACAGCACTTCCAGAACCTTCTTTTAAGAGAACAGAGTGTGACACTTAAGGGAATACAGTGCTGTCACAAGAGCTGCACACAGACCTACCTACTTAACCATAGTACATGAGCCTTTGCTATTATCGACTGATACATGTTGATGTGCACATAGCAATGTGGAGCACATACAGTAAAAAGAGTTAGAACTAGCAGTAGCTGCTGAAATGCTTTGAAACCCAAGTCATAATTGAAGGACATCATACAGAGACAAAAGCTAACAGAGGCTAGTGAAGTCCTAGTGGCTTCAGGCTACAGTTGACTGTAGCTCAGGAAAAAGACCCACCTACAGTTATATGACACAGGCAACCACATTTTCCCCTGACTGTTGAGGCCAACATTTGATTTACTGGAGTTTAAATGGCACTGAGTGAAGCAGGACTCAAAGTAAGCAGGATTCACTAGGACATCCTTATCATCCATTCTTTCATTTGTCCAAGGCGAGGTTTGAGACCCTGAAATTCAGGGGATTAATGTCTGCTGTGATAACAGACAGGATGTGCCGTTGGACTTAGAGCTGAAATCCACAGGACTACTGAAGCATGACGCCCTTGCAAAGTAATTCATTTATATTTAAGGAAGGAACAAAAAGGAAATAGCTAAATCAAATAAATGATAAATGAAAAGAGCAGGAACAAAAACGTTCAACATAATTTTAAATGCTGCCTGAGTCTTCAGTCATAAAGGTGTTACAAGACAAAATTTCTTTCTGCCACCCCAAGTAAACGCGACACTAACCTGATCCTCTCTGTAAGAGCTGAGACACTTGACTCATCAAGCAGGGGGTCCGGCTGGCTTCATCAACACCAGGTGGGTTTCATTATGTTGTCATCTTCAGCCCTAACAAGCGTGTCCCGGTTGGTGTCCAGAACTCTATACTTTATAACTTTATAACTTTATAACTTATATATCCTCCTTATTGGTAGCATAGTTTGCTCACCACACTCACATCTCAACAATTTATTTCAGCATTAGATTTAATAAACAAGTTCAATTTAACAGTACAACAATTCAAGATATTCATGTAATGTTACAGCAAATATGCTGGGTACAAAGGAGACTGCATCATTATAACATTATTACCACAAATTAATGACATTTTAAACATGGAGTGGATGAACTTAACATTTAGCAAACGCAGGAAAAGCAAGTGGCATCTGCACTGTAAGAAAAACAAATAGTCAAACAGTCAGCATTGAAAATGCTGATTATGTGGCTCAGAGACATTGCTAATGGCATTTTCATGCTGCCATTGGCCCAATAACAGAACAGAGGAATAAATTCATAGCCGTGGTGCTCTGTAAAAATTGAAAGGAGGATGATTGATGATTGAAGCAATTAGTGCCATTTAATTTAATTGTCCCCATATTCCCATTTAATTGCCCTTCTCAGACATATCATCCAATGGGGGTCTAGGAAAGTATGTATACTAACTGTGAATGTCACTTGAGCTTTGTGTAAATTGATGGTGGTGATATTGCAAATACATTTTCCATAATAAGGGGTAACTCTAAAGTTAGAGTTATTTTGCCACTATATAAAAATATTTGTTTGCTAAAGCATAAAGTTTGTGGAGAGGATTTTTCTCTCAGTTGCATCCTCCAAAAGCAAACTTAATTGAAATGAAACTCAACGCTTAAATGAACTGCATATATGAACATAAAATAAATTGCATGCATCATTATCTGCATAGCAAAAAGAAGGTACAGTTAACAACCAAACTAACTTTGACGTTTTACTGGTTTCTAACTGTGTTGTGACACTATTCCTCCACATGAAATCCCATTATATTGTGTGGCCCTTGTAGATAGGGACATGTGGGGAGAGCCCACTCCCATTGGGAAGCAGAATCCTCACCATAGGAAGGAAGATGACAGAATGAATTTGTATTCATTGGCATTTTCCATGCCAAGAAAATATAGCTCCTGATTTAAAGAACACTTTGTATCTCTCATTTGCCCAGTCTAATGTGAAGTCAGTAAAAGCTAGCCTGTCATATTTATCATTGTCAAATCTGATCATCATATACATTTGTGGCTGAATATTCCTCTCTATGCTTGTGAACACTCAGGGAATAGAGCACAGTTTGTTAGACAACACCTTGTAAGGAACATTGCTTCATTTCTAGGATCCACCGGGGCTATAGCTGTGATAACACCACAATGATACTTCAAGTTGATAACTGAATATTATGTACAGACTTATTTTATTTTTGGGATCTCCATCATGAGCAATTATTTTGTCCAATAAGAAACAATATAATGACCCTGTTACAGCCAAGCAATTATGTTTGTCTTTACAAATAACACTACCAAGATTTTGCAGTAATCCATGTAACATCTTGAAACAAAAATGAAAATATTCTTAGATGAAAAACAATATATATATATACATATATTTTCATACATATATATTTGTATTACTGAAATATACTATGTAAGGGATCTTCACCAACAACACACGGGTGGACCAAAGGAACACATTTTTTTTGTCAGTATAAATAAAATAATAGTATAATAGTGTTATAATAAAGTATAGTTACATTTTTTATAATTACATTTTTTAACTGGCAGTACATCAGGTGTGTCCATGTTTGTGGTGGTGACCACTTATTGGAAAGAGATCAGGATGAAATATTGGCATTGCTGCTCTGGGCTGTGGAGATGCTTGTTTCAGCATGTTCTGCATGTCATCCTTCCTACCACAGCCCCGATCAATGTTGCCTTGACAAATCTCTCCAGGAGTGGGAATCATATTTTAAAGTGGTTGAAGGGCACTGGCTCACCCTGGCCCTCAGCGTGACCCGGCTCCAGCAATCCATGAGCTTTACTCACATTCACAACCTTACCACATCATATGACAAATACAGTCTACTCTGTATTCAAAGACTGTGTATGGGGCCATATACATCTCCATTTTCCACTCCATCTGTGATGCATTGTACTAATCGGCCGTAATGTAAACCTGTAAATCAAGATTAGAGAAAATCATAGCATTGGATGTGTATAGCCAAGAAATATTTATAAACATTTTAAAAGTTTAACTGTGGCAGTGTAGGTTACTGATATAAGATGCATGAGTGTGTGTCTGTTATATTATGACCCCCACCAATTCAACTATAACAGATTTTAGTTCTGTTTGACTGTCCATCAATTCTGTAAATATGTGGAGTGTAATATTTCCATTCAGATAAGCAGTGCATAGTAAAATCCTAATAATAATGAAAAGAGAAAACCAAATGGGCGTGCTCTACTGTTGCTACTCCTCACTCTTAATTCAAAATTTTATTTAACAAGAAAAAACTCTTTGCGTGGAACAATTAAATGTTTTTCATGTGTGTGTTATATGGAAAACTGAACTTGCAGACAATCTTTGCTTGCTGGGCAATTCCAATATGCAATAATCAATCCAAGTTAAAATGTGAATTATGTGATATTTAAACCACATCAACAACATTTGATTCACAGAAATAGTAGACTAATAGCCAGAAAAGCGCCAACATGCCAGTGAGTTTCTTCTGGAAAACAATAAAGTTGGTGGGGTCACAGTTATAGTTGAGGAACTACAGTCATTTAGAATAGTCATTGTTTAGTCATGAGGAAGCAACTGCCTTTGGGGGGAAATTATTTGCAAACCAGTGGACAAAGAACAGACATTTTCATCTCCCCATTTTCTTTTGGATATTTTTACAAATGAACATAAACACCCACATTTAGCCTAACCCATTTCACAAGCTTAGAGACTTAAAAATATGACCAAATGTCTCCACATATTTCTTAAATTATGACAGACATAAAATTATGTTACAGACTTAACATAAAATCTCATTGCTGACTCTGTGCACATGAGCGCATCTGAAGTGCGGACGAACAAAGCTGTGTTTAAGTGAATGCTATAAAGTTGTTGAACCATGATGATCAGCCGGCTCTGTGAGCCACCTCTGAGTTTCAAATCTTCTCTGAGCAATAGTGAGGTTGCCTCCCCAGATAATATTTGACACATGCTGACCTTTGACATGTGAATAACTCAGATGCCAGCTGGAAGCATCTGATGCATGGAGGACAAAATTCACCTAACCCCCTTGTTCCCCAAGTACTGTCAAATACAGCACAGTAATATACCTTCTGACATTTCTTTCAGATAAACATGTTTTGAAAGAAGAAAGAAAGAACATTGAGAAAAATTACTTCTTCTTTATCTCTTAGTTTCAGGGTAATAATTTACGCCAAAATCCAATTAATGCTTGCACTGTAAGTGTTGTTATACTTGCATATAATTGATTCTATTGTTACAGGTGACTCTTCTTGGGGTGAGTTTCTTTCCAGTCTCATACCCACACGTACAGCACCTGCCAGCATGATAGAAAGAGATGCTGCTGATGAAGCTAATTCACAAGTACATTGCTGAAATATCCAGTAATTTCCAACAGAGAAGTGTTTAACCCCGTCCCCCCACTCAGCTGGTTTCACATACTGTATGTATTTTTAAGTGAAGTGAAGTGAATGTCTGCTGCTCTGTTGAAAAAGATGGTGAGTGACTTAAAACAGATGCCAAGTATAATGTCCAGAATAACCAATTTAGCTATTCACTAAATTGCTCACTGGCTATGCACCGCGAGACTAAGCTTGGCAGAAGCTGGACTTTAAATTGTGTGTGCAAAACAGCCAAATTAATGTTGAAGTGTGTCAAATTGCAGCCTTTAACTGAAGAGACTTTTCCAAAGAGTTAACATCAAGTCATGAGATCAATCGAAAATGTAACTTAAATAGTTGCAAACAATATTTTGAATTTTTAGGACAAATTGTCACATGCATATGGAGACAATATTCTTTCTTTCTTTCTATGAATAAAACCCTTCTGGGCCAGACAATGTATATATAAGTATGCCTCTCCCGAGAGCAAACACGGTGTCCTCCAGCTCCAAAAAAGATATAAGTAATATGATGTATTGCATGAAAGTCAATACACTTAGTACGGTGCTGATGTGCAGCCCAAGTGAATTGTTCTGTTCTTCATTGTTCTGTTTAATTACACGGCTAATGCATGTCAATCCCAGTTTGGAGGTTGATAGCATAATTTGAATTAAATGTTGTTATCCCATTCACATTTCTCACAAAGAGAAACTAACAAGTGATGCAAAAATCTTTGAAAGGCCCTAATTTCTCCAAGCTGCCAAAATCATATACAATATAAATTCAGTTAGAATTGGATTATGTCCTCTCCATGTACATCAAGTGTAATTGAGACCTCAGATGCTAAATGCATGCAGAGACCTCAATCTGTTAACATAGTGTCAGGGAAAGAATAAAAAATAACATGCCTGTGTAGAAATTATGTAGCACTGCAATGACCAAGCAAGGGTAGTAAACAGGCATAAAGAGAAGAATGTCATGACCTGAATGTAGGGCGGCAGGACGGGGACTAAAATATAGGCCCAATCCTGACAACGGAACCCCAGTTTCTTCTGAAAGATGATGCTGCAGCTGCACGCAAATGAAAACAGTGAGGCTGCCAGCCATACTCTTAAACTTTCAAGGTGATACCTGATTCTTTGTATCAGCAGGAAACTGTTGCCAAGGGAACAGAAATACTTGACTGTTGATAAAGAATGTCAGGCACTCAAGAGGAAGCTGGAGGCGCTGAAGCACACTCTAATAGGGCGGCACCTCCACCTCCTCTCAGAACAAGAATGTGGGAAACCTGACAATCCATTGTTAATACCAGGGATACCGGTCCGGTTCACTCTGTCCAGCCCAATACCGCTGTTGTTGTTCAAAGGTCTAGCTCTAAGCATGACTAGCACAAAAGAAGCAATGTAAATCAAAGGCTTTCATAATGACAATCATTACCTGACAAACATAATCCTTTGAAGGTCATCTGCAAAGCAACGCCAGTTTCACAGAGAGGCAGCTGACAAATGTCAGCAAGTCTTCTTCAGCTGGAAAGCCAATTGAATCAAAAATCTTTAACTTGACATAGTTTGCATTATTTTGCTATATCTGCTCCATGGTTTCAGGGGAAAGCTTTCAATTTTTTTAAGGACTCCACCAGCTGCTGTTTTTTGTGATGAGTACTTTTCAATCAAAAGTCAAGTAAAACTATGTGGTTTTCCTATTTGACACTATACTGGCAGGTAAACAGTGGAGACCAGCTGTCACCCCTAGAAACTAAGTCTAGAATCTTCTATTCTACCTAAATCAGTCTGCATGTTCACTGATAAAAAACTTTCAAAAGATTATCTCTCTATGAGCTCTACCTTCTAACAAATTAGGACTGCGTGCTTAATTTCAAAACTCTTCATGTGATCCCACATCTTTTCTAAAAGTAGATTTTGATGTAGGTAAGTTGTTCCATGTGGTAGTGGTATTTAGTTGTAGCAAGTAAGCCGTCCCTTCTCTGGGGCTTTAGTTTGGATGTTGACAGTTTCATTCAAGTTTTGTCTCTTTGTGGCAGTAACTAATTTCATTTGGGTAATGAGATGTAGAGAGATTTTCACTGCAGAGCGACAATTAAATGAAATGTATAATCACTGGATAGCTCTCAAAAGATAGAAAAAAATCTAAATTTGATTCATAGACCAGTTTTTTGTGGCAAATAAATGTACCAATATACATTTTTATGCCCATAAGGTGTGACATTAAAAAAACAACTAATGATGCATTTATGATGTATTTTCAAAGTGAAGAGAGATATGTGGAACAAAATGTAATAAGTTGAAAAAAAATATGGGTAATGGAAATACCATTATCACCCATTATAGCACCAATGTTAATAATAGTTTTAACTCATACAGGATTTATAGTGTTTTATTGTAAGGCATGAAAACTGACAGAAGCATAAAGCACTGTGTGTGAGCTCACTGTGTGCTAATCTGAATCATATTCACTTCATAGATTTGCAAGATGCAAATTGGTAGTAATTATGCTCCACTTGCCACAGAGTCACCTCTCTGAAGCCACTTAAAAGCTAAAATGTGTGAATAACTCAAGTTAGTATTAAAACAGTAACACGGTGGGACATTTCTTTACAGTTCTTTTCATATAATTATCTCATCATGAGCACTGTTCAATATACATTTTTGGATAAAAACCTTAAAATATAATGTAATACAAAATCATATACAATGGATACTTTTAATGAGAGATGCATCCTGATCTCTCTCTGCAGTCCTTGGATGACAACAGAGCAATAGTTATGGTTACACTGTAAATACAAAAAAAATACTTTGCACCTCTAAAGTTTTTTGGCTTGTCCCTCTTCTTTTAGGAAAGATGTAGAGCCAAATTTTCTTGGCAGGACCAATGCACTACCATCTGTACCCCAAAACACAGTTTCATGTTAACTTTTTGCACCATGGAATCAGTTTTTAGAAACCCATTGTAATTAATGACCTTCACTAAATCTTATTCGCTGAAGTTTGGAACATATTTGGGTTCATCAAAAAGATGCTATTTAACTTTAATAGCTACCTAGGAATTAGATGACTGAAACCAATAGATGTTTTTATGCATAACAGTGCAATATTATTAGTAGACTCGGTGCTATTATGGCTTGTATAATTCATGTTTTAATAAACTAATTAAACAGCATATTTTCCTACGTGCCTTTAATGACTTGTGTAATATCATACCTCAGCCATCTACCATCTACCATCTATCACTTATCACGCAAATAACCTCACCAAAACAAACGTGTTCATTCTTAAAGGGATGTGCAGAGCTGTAGCTATGGGGACTGATGGCGTGTGAGCCAAATCAGAGCTATTTATGAAATTGAATAGAATAATGATATTCCAATGAAGGATGTGAAAAACCTGTTTTCTTTATCTCTGCACTTGATTTGAAAAATGTTTTCCCCACTTTTTGGTCACTGAGTCATGTCTAAAACACAAAAACAGCTAGCGATGTACTTTGTATTTCTGGTCCATTTTGTTGTTTGGCGGTGTATTATTCATATTCCCATGATTAATTGGCCAAATATAGATGATGTGAGGTCATGTTGAGATATTTCCAGCGCAACTACAATGGAGCTTAATAGAAAAAATAATTTCCTGGATCTGAAACATCAACAGTAAACGTCAGGTTTTGGTGTCAGTCCCTCACAATCAAAGAACAAGGGCTTCTTTCTACACTTACCAGTTTGCCAACGTTCAATAATCACACAGGGAGAAATCCATCGGAGAAGAAGAACAAACATCAATTTCTCCATCGACAGTAACCTCAATAGTCCATAATACAACACAGTGACACATCATATGGTAAATACGAGCTTCCAACTGGGAAAAAACATTCATGTGAACATCCTTGTGGTAATTCCGAATAGGAAATATGTACAAGGTAATATCAAGAATTACTAGTTATATTCACACTAGTATGCTTCTGCACAACAAACTCTGTTTATGATTAACTAGAAATACCTGCTGCAGTTTGTTTGGTTGATAAAGCAGCTTGTCAATGAGTTGTTGCTATGGAGCTAGCTATCAATAGTCAAGGGCTTCCCAGTGAGTTGAATGCGGGAACACTTCCAGGTCGGAGCAAAATCTTTCCATCTTTCCATCTTTCCTCTTCGTTTGACATGACATTATTGCAACAGCAACAAGTTCACACTAGGGCTGGGCAACATGATCAAAAATATTATCACATTTTTCATATTAATCGATATTGATAATTAACACTAACACTATTAGCACAATTTGAAGTTGAAGGGTTTATTCATTTTAGGATTAGATCCTAAAGAAATCATAAGGTTTGTTATCGTTCAAAACAATCATTAATTTAAGAATCAATGGGCCTCATTCATGAAACCTTAAGTGTTCGTAGAAACACAGTCTCATTTATCATTTTGTTCATATCTAAATTTGTTCGTTGGTACGATCAAGACCTAGTGTTTGGAAACATGTGGGAGGGCTCTCAGAATGCTTTATTCTTCATGCAGAATCAGTTACAGTATTGCCAAAGCTCAAGATGTTTCAGTGGCCTTGCAGCAAAAAAGACCTAATAGGCTGAAATGGCGTATTTGTGGAACTGTTAACAATATTTACAACAATACAAGATTATCAAACTGGTAATGGGTTGATCACATGGATTGAACGCCTTACAATACAATTATATAGTCTTAACATCTGATGAAGATGCAGTCAGGATCTGTGTCCAACTCCAATGCCAACTGAATTATGGCCACAGTGCGCTACCCTCCTCCTGTGGCTGATAATACACGTCTACTTCTCGTTATTCTTTTTTTTGGCAATCTAGTTTCATGTCAAACTGTTTCTTTTTTTTTTTTTACCTCAGCAATGTTTCTGCTGAAACAGCATTGACAGCATTAATAATTTCTTGCCATGCTTTACTTTTATCAGTTCCTGTGACTCTTCAAGGTTTCTCTTTTCCCCCATCTAGTTTACCAACAATTGGCATTCATCATTTGATACACCAAGGGTATGCACAAATCAAGGTTTTCGGCATGTTTTGTACTCACATAAATACGAAAAAGTTACGATGAATTTAAGAAAAGGTTTTGTGGATGAGGCCCATTGACTTGCTACCTTCCACAACCAACATCATTTATGCCTCAAGGCAATAGCAACAATGCTGTTAAATAAACATGTTGTGCTACATATATTGGCTATTGCACATCAGTACATTCTGGGAAGTGCAGGAAATCACTACCCGAAGCAGTAGAAGTAGACAAGGCAGGTTGAAGGAAAGTGCGTACAATAAAAAAGTAAATTACGAAAATTCATCACAGAATGCATTGAACTTCACAGATTGATGATATACAACGGTGTAAGAGTATCTGAGGGTGGATATTTTCCTGTCTTGTATCTATTCATTTCCATTCTGTATCTCTTGATATATTTGACCACCTTGAAGCCCCTCTCCACCCCCTCTCCTGACAGAATGTTTAAAAAATTACCATTTTGCAGCAAAATATCGGTTTACAAGGACAAGTATTCAGACCAGCTGTTTCCTACCGACTGCAATAGGCTCAGCTGTGTATCCCCTCTCTGATTCTCCTGCTGCATACCTCAAACTCATTTAACAGGGATTGTGACTGGTAAGCATAGGCCACATTGGTTTTTGAGAAGCTTTTTTCGAGGATAGTCAGACATTTGAATGGGGTGATGAGGTCACTGGAAAAAGCCTTATTTGCACTTTTCAGGACTGTCTCTACAAGGCTGAACTTTTTTCTATTTGGATTTGAGGTTATTAAGGAAACCACTGACCCAGTGGTCAAAACTTGTGTTTGATGTTTTGTTAAATGGCATAACTTAACCCATGCTATTGCGATCCGGCTTTAATTTGTAGTGATGGTCAACTCACTAACAAAAACTCTTGATTTAATTTGATTCACAAACACGACTGCATCAAAATTTCAATCTACAGCAGCGTTACACACGAATGCACATGCTCTGCCTTTCCAGGAACTGGTCCTAATCACTCTCAACTTATCATACTTGCTCATTTCTGAATACTCAAAAGACTCCAAGCTATGAATACAGATTGGTCAGTGAGTGGATGAAATAGCAATTAAAATGTTGAATTGGATCTGACATTGTTTCATTCAAGCTGCCCATAACTACTGATTCACTTGCACTGAACGAATCGAAAAATCACTTAACTAGGGGGTTGAGAATGATGAATAGTCTGAATCGAACATCCAAACAGTCAATTCCTGAATTCAATTTGTACCCTACCTGCCTTGCCAATGACTCCAATCCTGGCTGCTCTCCAGGAACTGGTCCTAATGACTCACTAACTCAGAAAGTCTTCGACTTGTTCATTGTTGAACACTCACAGTACTCCACCCTGGAGACAGGAGACATCCGTGTTTCTATGACTGTCTGGACAAATTGTTTAGTGAGTGAATGAGTTAACAATTGTTGTAGAGTCAGATCGAACATAGTTTTACTCAGGAAGTCCATACCAACTGAATTGCTTGAACTGAACAATTGGCTGTCAGAACAAAACCCTTCAAAGAAACTCTGTTGTTGGGTTGTTAGTTGAGTTGTCATACAGTGCTATACTAATACGTATCTTTGCTAATCTTCAATCAGCATTGTCACTGTCCTCTATTTTCACAGAGCTGCTTCCAGTGTCCAAAAGATGTATTCATTCTATAAAAGAAACAAAATGAGTAGAGTTTTGCACTTAAGTGAAAAAAAACACTATAACTATTACACCACTGCATATATATATATATGTATACATCGTGTGTCTATGTCTATGACAGATATATATATACTGTATGTGTGCCATTGACATTTTGATATGATTAAGTCTAACAATCCAATTTCATTGAAGCACTCTGATGTTGACTCCAACATTTGATTAAAGACACAAATACATGCAGTTTTTTCACTAACTAGAAGGAAAATGTAATGAAATGGCTTTATTTTAGCTTATACTTTTGTTCCCAGCGTGTCTAAATGCAAATCTACTTAAAAATGAATGAAGCAACAGTAGCACTGCCTATTAATTTGATTGACGAATGCAAATAGTGAGCTGTTTTTTACTCAACTGAGGTATCATTGCAGAAAGCTTTTCACCATGAAGTGACAAGAACCATGTCAAGAAAAATAGGCTACATTCCAAAATGCCACGGTAGTGCTAAGTCCCTTTTATAATTGATAGTATGTATGAGGTCAGCCTGTGAGCTGCTAAACGCTCTCCCTTCATCTCTCTCTCTGTCACACACAAACACACAACAGGCATATTCCACAGCGTGTACCTCCAGCAGCCCCCTTAGATTTTCCCTTCTCAGAGAACGAGCTCTCTTTTTTTGCTTGAAGTAAACACCTTTGTACGCCTGCAATTACAACATGAGCTAGACCTTGAACCATTAATTCCAGTAAATGAAGCTCTTGTGGGTGAAACTGGAAATTTCTAAGACTGAATACCAACATTTGTTACTTTGTATAAACTATATTGTGTAATTCAGAAATATTAATACTGATTAAATGTTTGCTTATTTTGTAGTAGTAGAAAACAGAAATGTAAACTAAATCTTGCTAAACAAAGAAACTATTCTGGTTGGGTCTTATTTGATGTTTGAAAGTTGTTTAATTTCATATTGCATTTCATTGTATACACGTAATCTTTTAGATTTGGTCACATATCAAGCTCAGTGAGAGGTCAAAATGTACAAAAAAAAAGTACTTTCTCCCTTGAAAAAGTATATACATGGTACTTTATAAAACTCACCAAAAATGAGTTTTTAAAAGCTGATTTTCAAAAATGTCTTCCCAGGGAGCATCATACCCCCAGACGCCCCTAGCATTACCGGACAAGATTGTTTTTATGTAATTTCTGCTTCACTAGACAGTTCAGCGTGAAGAGAGACAGAAAAGATCAGAGAGAGAGGTGACATAGGATTCAGGCTGGATTTGAACTCAAGATATTACAATTGCATGTGTAGCTCTTTGGCCAGTAGAAGTAGAAGCTTTAGTCCCTGCTCCTGTCAGTCTGTGCACATCACTGATCTGCAACATCTTTCCAAACTTTCTCTCTGGCTTTGTTAATGGTGATGGTTTTACCTTTTTCATTCTAATATTTTTATTCATCATACAATTTGATTTGCATCTGCTACTCGAGCACCGCAGCTTTCTCTTTAATTTTAAATCTTTTAAAGGCCTAACTGCAAAACCTATCCCTAAATGCTTAAAACCGAACTTCGTGGTAACTGTGGACATTCCTTCTGACTCTCAAATTTTTACATCTATATCATCTTTTTGATCTACGAAGATGAATAATTTGGACAGGGCGTTAAAAATGATCTTACAGTCAATCTGACATCGCTTCATGAAGAAGAATCATTTCTTTTTTTCAAAACATGGTTCTTTTTGATGTCAGTCAGAATCTAGTGGGCCTTTTGTGGAATTTTTTTTGGAGCTTTGATGATATTGGTCGGGGAAGACAACCTCAATAGCTTGATCCAAAGATGGTGCTGCATAACAGTAGCTATTGAATATTGAATGATGGGTGCCTGGGGAAATTAATGTGGCATCACAGTGGAGGGGCTCCATCACAACTCTGGTTAAAATGACAGTGGCAGAAAAGAAACGGGGGCCATGGGCCAAAACGCTGAGCGAACGTCGTGTTATCTATTGAAATTGCCAAGCTGCAGGTGCCTTAGGGTTGACTCCGCCTCTCTCTCTTCCTGTGTACACACTTGACACCTCTGAGGAAAGAGAAACAACAGCTGTTTGACCTGAAGCACCATGGTCCAACTGGGGGGTTTATAGATAAAGGGCTGTCAATGTAACACAGAGAGAGGGCTGTTGCAGTCATCCTGTGAACGTATTGGATGCACTACTCCGGTGTAAAATGAGAAGTGTGGAACCTGAACAGCTGCTCAAACTTCTATTTTGCACAACTTGCAAGATCCAAAACAACAGTGAGGCATGCCCTCTGAGAAAGTTGAGAGATTTTGAAACCCATAATAATTATACATATTAGACAGAGGCTTCTCCTTTTGAGAAGAATTCTTTAATGGAGAATACGCAGAGTAGAGAAGCCTGGAACAGGCTGTCTCCCTGTTGGACATCTGTACTAATGGTATCCTGCATAGTCTCAATTATAGCAAGTCCCAGATCATCTCCTAAGTGCCAGTTGAATAAAAGACATTGTGCATTTACAATTTTATTTCTCAACTGAGGTCAAGCAAGATACCGACAGAGGCAATGAATGTACTGTCAGAGAAAACTGCATTAGAATGAAGTGCAATGAAATGAAAGTAGAATCATAATTCTACACCGATCAATTTGTAGATTGTGTTCATTGTTTTACCCAACACTCTGTCAACCAAAAACTGAACTATCAAATAATGGGAAATGTGACATGCCACTCAACTAAGGCTACGTCCACACTAAGCCGTTTAAATTTGAAAACAGCGTTGTCATGTCATGTTTCTAAAAGCTCTTTGTCCACACTAAATCACCTAAAACACTTTCTTCCATGAGCATGCGCAGACCACTCGGGCCAGTTACTAGCCAGAAAACTAGCAAGGTCAGGGGAAATGGTCAACATGGGGTTAACTAAACATCAAGCTTGAAATACTTAACTTTGGCTGCAACAAGTTTAGCATTGTTTACTTTAGCTCATACAATCAGAAGAATATTTGTTTGCAGACTAGATATCCCTTGTCCATGACTTGCTCAATTTGATATTGTGTTGAATTGAACACCATCGAACACCAGTAATGTATGCCTGGTGTGTGCCTGGGGGGAAATATTCACCCTCCACCCCACGGTGTTCCCAGTGTGAATCAGGCTGCTTTGTCACTCACCTACTTGCCCTCTCAGGCGAAGTAACAGACGAGTAGCTCTAACCTTTACTCAACCAGTGATTTAGCCTGCCTGTCTGCACTGATAACACACTTCATCAGAGTCACCCTGAGAAGAGGAGATCAGGGCTGCTCTGTAGTGCTGTGCTGTGCTTGGGTAGGGCCTTTAGTCACTGCCACCAATCCTCTGTGTTAGCCAACATCCTCCTTTTACGTTAACCTTGATAGCCTCTATTCTATACACCCACTGAACCCTAACGCTCATCTATAGCAGGGAGCCTTGGAGCTCACCTACATCAGTGCATACAAAGGTAGCCTCCACATTCATCTAGTCAGATGTCCTTTCACTGACTCTTAAGCTTGATTTGTTGCATCTGCGAGTGGATTTGGGCTTCAGTGTGATTGGATGTTGTCATTTTGACGAGATTACTTCTCCATTTGGAGCCAGACTCATGCTTGAATTTCCAGACAGAACTAAATATGTGTTTGTTTGGGAACACACATTAAGTTGTTGCTCAACAATACAATATTACTCTGGCAACAATGATGCATGATAGGCTGCACAGCTAGTTGTCTAGTAATTATTTTCCAAAGTAAAACACAGTAATGGGAATAAGTGGTTCATAATAAGGACCTGATCTCATTCTGCTTGGGATTGTAGACGAGTACAACACAACGCTAGCAATTTCAGTGCTATAGTTCATTTGTGGTAATGTCTCATATAACTCAATTTAGATGTTACATTGTTACATAATGACATTAACTAAACAATCAGAGCAATTTTTTCCCCTGTTAACAAACACAATCTAGTGAACTGATGACATGGTAAAAATTGAGCTACAGCAATAAGACCAGAATGTGATAAAATGACAGTTTGACAGTCCAAATGTATGTGACACGAGGTCTTTATACAACCCCCATGCTTTTCATGTAAAACATCATAAATAGACATAATATGATATAGACATAAGTATTAATCTAATCCATACGGCATTATGGATTCTCTGTGAGTATGATTTGCCAATTAGGTTATATAACTAGCATGAAGCACGTCTGTAAATGTTAACAAATTCTATATTGTGCTTCTATATTGAAATTCTTGATGAAAGGGACTTTTTCAAAACAGAATAGTCAAGAGCTAATAATGTGCGGCTGAGATTTGTATATGATTTTTATATGATTTGTGTTAAAAGGTGTGAGTGTGCAGCATTATTTCAGCTGGGTTTCTGCAGACTGCTCATTGGATCTCAGTGTTGTGAGTGATTATGTTTGTCAGGACAGTGGTCTGTTTGCCGAGCACTGGAGAGTGAGATTGGGAAGTGAGAATGGCCACCCGAGATAGACAGCTGCAGCATTATACTGATTGCCACTTCCTCTTGTGAGATTTGAAATTGAGTTTCTCACAAAAGCCCAAGCAGTCTCCACCTATTGCATGTCTTGTGCTCATCCTGCTGCAGTGCCGATCAAAGCTGTGTCCACCTCCCATCACTATGCCAACGCTTTGCTGCCACACTCCTTGTTTCAACAGCAACCTAGACTGAGTCCTTCATCTCCACATCAAGCTGCTGCAGCCTCTCTCACTCATCCTGTGACTGAGGGGCTGTGATAGGATACAGAAAAGAACAGTGTTTTTGCACAGTGGTCCAAATAACAAGTATAGCACAATGTCTGTGTGTGCAATCAGGCTCTGTTTCTCTTGCAATTGGAGTAACAAATTGTCTCCCTTGTCATCAGTCTCTCTTTCCCTGCTGTTCTCATCAAAATTCCTTTGAATGCTCTGTTGCCATGGTACCTTGAAAAATGTGCTGCTGGGATTTTTTGCCTGAGATAGGGATTCTGATTTTTCTGGGTCTGCTTACTTTGCAGGACCCCCCCCCCCCACCACACACACACACACTTTGGATTAATTTGACAGACAAAATTAGGACATAATGTAAAAAAATGCCGGTTTTCAGGGAAAAAACTATTGCTGAATGATCTTCTGACATACATTTTTGTTAAACTAGATCTGTTTGAATGCCTGCAAGAAATGTGGAGTTTAGAGTTGCTCTTAGCAGGACTGTGCAGAAACTACGTCTGGGGCAATGGTTCAACAGTAACATGGTCACCCCACCCCAGGCGCACAGTGCTCAGGGTGGAAATCTATATACAGAACATATATTAGGTTTTAGATGGAATTGCTCAAGTAACCTACCTCACCTGTCTGATCCTTCTAATTCTGTACATCAAATTTAAGAAACGATGAGCTCATTCCTGTGCAATGGAAATTGAAGTGTGGTGGGGCTAGTTCACTGTTACTATTTGGATTCAGGGTTGGGCCTTTAAATGATTCACAATAATCCTGTTGTGAAACTGTGAAGTCTAGCAGAGACTACATTATCAAAACAACTGCTGCTTCAATTTATCAAAACCTGGAGTTTGCAAGCCATAGCAATACATGGTCCATCACACCACTGTTGTTGATTCAGCATGTATAAGAGAATCTGCTGGTTCCACTCAGTCTTTCTTACTCTGTTGGTGAATGCTTCTTTTGTGATGATTCCAAGGTCCTGGGTCCATATCCAGGACTAAGTAACCCCAAACGTGGAGTTTTTTAAACTCATTACAATTTCTCCTTACAAACTATAGTTCTGAGATGCATAGGGTAAAGAGACAGGAAGTATTCACACTTGAAA
This sequence comes from Gephyroberyx darwinii, assembly GCA_900660455.1. Classification (NCBI taxonomy): domain Eukaryota; kingdom Metazoa; phylum Chordata; class Actinopteri; order Trachichthyiformes; family Trachichthyidae; genus Gephyroberyx; species Gephyroberyx darwinii. The sequence goes on from CABFOQ010052849.1 coordinate 24,218, forward strand.
TGTTTATTTTGAATTTTGCTTTTCTTGCGCACAGAGAGTTTAATTTAAAGCTATGGATGGGATTCTACTAAGAACCTCAGGTCCTGTGTTGCACCTGCAGATGCATAAAGAGAGGTGGGTCTGAGCATGAAGAACACACTAGCGGAGTACACACTCATCCCACACTCACGGATTCCTCACGGTGTTCATGTTGTTGGTAGACCAAACTAAAACATCTTTTTCGTATTTTTCTTAGCCTGTTATGATGTTCCTTTGACTTAAGTATCATTTTTCTCTCTCTGCTGTCAACAGACAGTACAAATTGATAACGATGTTCAAAGGGTAAAAAATCAGTTGCAACCTTGCACCTGAAGGCTTGAATCAAAAAGAGCAAAAGGAATGAACAGAATTCAGCTACTCTTGGGGAACAATCGACAAAGATTTAAAATCATAATGAATTGAAAAATGACCTTTTCACCACATTTCACCATATCATAATATACACCTATTTAACAATAAATGCCAAAAAAATATATTTTCTTGTATTTTATATACATTTTTATATATTTTACATCCTTGAAAACAGTGTATCTTATGGTTATGTTATCGTCTACCAGTATATAAAAATCCCTACCAATAATACCATTACATATTTTTGAACAATCCCACCCCTCTGTCCCTCCCATCACATAAAACCTTTCTCTCTATAACAAATACCCCATTAGGTTACACTGTCGGCCCTTTTTGAACAGTCCTTCCCTGTGTTACGTCCCATCCCAACATCCTGTTTCAACAGGAAAATTAAAACTGGGAACCAAGCTCTCAAAATGCAAGTTTTCAAAAAGAGCTTACACAGAGCACAGGAGTTCCATTAGAGAGAGGATTTTAAAAATCCTAGCCCGCCACTTTAAAGATGCTAAGCATCCTATGTCTGCCTTTTCGTTTAGAGGCCCCAAGAGGAGATGATTGAAATTTCCATAGAAATCAAAGACAGGCCTTTTGCATCTTTCATTTTAAAAGTCCTTACCAAAATGAAATGAATGAAGAATTTAATTTTAGATTGAAGATTTCCTTCTTCTGAACAATGAACAATTCTCATGGTGTTTATTCCATTTTTTCCTAATGAGGTTTTTCCCTTCTTCTTATTGATGGTCTAAGGTTGGGGGTGCTGTTTTCATTTTAATCTGTTGTTTTCATTTTTTGTTTCATAATGCAAAGCCCCTTGAGCATGTAATGGTGATTAAGGCACATACAAATAAACTGCTTATCAGGTGATAGCAAATGTCTTTCTTTTTTTTTTCATCTACTGGTATCTGATTGGTCTATAGTCTTTGAGGTGACCATTTTGGATGTCCTTTGCTGACTATGCCTGTAGCCCTGTAACCCTGATGAAGGCTATAGCAGCCAAAACACATTTGTTTTTAATATTAAAGCTTTGACTATTGTTCAGCTAAGAGTAGCTGAATTATTTTCATAACTTGTAATGTTAACCAGCATGAAGAGAAACCTGCTTGTGAGTTAGCTGTACCCCAAACTCTCCCAGATGGCACACGTTGAAGAACCCTTAAAGTTGCAAAGTAGCCATTATTTCATTTAGTGCAGAGCAGACCAAAGCCCAGATACAGATGAAAGTATGGAAAATATCACCTATATCAGTAGTGGACACATGTGACCTTACACGGTGCGCGTCTCGGCGGTCGCACTGACGATGGCTCCGCTCCAACTACGTAGATTTTATTTTGTAATTGTGTTATTTATTTATTTTTTTATGCACACTACACTTTCTTTGATCCAGTA
>CABFOQ010052849.1:26281-39076 GCA_900660455.1 Gephyroberyx darwinii
CGCATCTAGCCTAGCCTTAAAACCGGTTCCGTTGCTACTTTATTTTACTTATTCTTACTTATTTTTACTTATTTTCACTTATTTTCACTTATCTTTTCTTATTTTTACTTATTTTTACTTATTTTTACTTTTTTTGACTTGTTGACTTATTTTGTCTTATTTTGACTTGTTTTTTTGATTTGATTTGATTCATGTGTACCTACCTTGTTGGAATGAGCCTCGTCCAATACATTTCATTGTTCAGTATGACTGTAAGTGATGCTGCACATTTGATAAATAAAGGACTTGAACTGAACTTGAACTTGAACTATATTTTGGACATCGTTATTAAGCATAAGAATTGTATGACAGTATTATTAAGTGTAATCATGCATGAACCTTTGTAATCTGAGGCCTTACTAGTATGAACCTTTGTAATCTGAGGCCTTACTAGTATGAACCTTTGTAACCGGATGTCTTACCACACAGTTTGCATGTAAGACCACACAGTTTGTGCAAGAACACAACCGAATCATAACCATAACGGGAACTTTTTTGGCCTGAAAAAGACATTAATCTAAAATAATGAGCACAACACATTAAAGCCAAGAATATGAGCACGACCACAGGATGTCTCAAGGACAGGATGTGTCAGAAAGTGAAATGTACCAGCTGTATCATCGAACTAAGTTACATAATAAGTAGGGGAGAGGTAAAGCCCACCCCTGAATTCTGAAAACAGATGTACAAAAACAATGATATCAAATGAACGAAGGAGGTACTTTGCATAAAAGGAGGAACTAGGATAAGGATTTTTGAACTGTATAAAATACAAAGCAATACAATGTATTTTCAGTTACTCTGCAGACTAACTCGGCTTTTGTTACTTTGATAATAAAAGTCTAGTGTTGTATCCGGAAGAATCTCTTTGTCGTCTCTTCCAAGTTCATCGCTTCGTTTTGTTTTACCGGAATTCCACCACAAAAGCATACATGTTCTCATTCGAGGTAAATAAAGTCTGTTGTAGGTGACCGGTAGGACCCCGGCAGGAGATGGAATGATGTATCTCAATCATTAGTGACTGAGATGCCATGAGAGTAAACCATTGTGCACGCTGAGGCAACAGCAATTGGAAGAGATCCCTGTGGTTTACAGATCCCTGTGGTAACACAGATTCCACATACCAAAGATAATACATTTTCCACTGACCCTTTTGAAAAACACTAGTGAGGATTTTTTTTTCTATCCTACAGGGATCAGTGTGGTGACTTACTAGAATAAATCAGAGATGCATCGAGAGCTCCATATAGTCTGTACATAGCCCATACAGGCTGACTGAAACACTGAGGAGGCCTGTTTATTCTATGTGTAAAAGCACTGCTGACAAGACAATCTCAGACTCTTATAATGGAAAACACATCTATGGTGCTGCTACATTTGATGGTAAGATAGGGGGGTAAAGTACATTAAGAGGAACTTTTTTCACAATGAGAGCGTGTGTTAATGTGCGGGTGATTCAATGATGTACTCACTCACATATAAAACGGCTGTAATCTACTGTAGGACCCACTATCCACTGTGGTGATGTCTTTGTTGCTGAGGACAGCGTTTTGTTGTAGCTGTCACTGGACTAATTCTAATCCCAATTCAAAGTACACACACATGAGACCGTTCATTGACACATTGAACTGATGGAGCATCACATTATTGGTCCTTTGGGCTCAGCCACAGAGAAGAAATTGGGGATTTCACTGTCCTTAATGGAAATTGATCCAAGCAATTTGTTAAAACAGAGGCAAGGGCAACTGTGTTGTGTCAAAAATGACATTTTGAGCTGGACCCATATAAAGACCACGCACACCTGAACCCAAACTAGGCAACATCAGCCTGTCCATATTAGACATATGTTCCAGGTCATTAAGCACAGCCTCTGAGAATATTAGTGGCTGGGTGGCGTATACTGGTTCTGAGTGCCGACCCCCCCTATTTTATGTTTTGCACTTTAGGGGATGGCAAGTTTTCTTATTAGAGTGGATGGAGAGCAGTGACCTAATCTGCTATTATGCTTTCAAAGACCAGTGTGCAGTAATTTCATCACTTTGGTGAGTGAAGACAGTTAGGATGGACAATCTCTCCATATCATACTAATCAATCACTTTTACAGTGCATTACTGTGAGAGGGAGCTTTACCACATGGAGTGCAGCCTGACATAAATAGCAGATTGGCTTCCCTCATAGCGCTTTTTCAATTTCCATCAGTATTCTGTGCATGAGCTCTATGCGTTCACCCGCCTCATGATCATGCTAATTCAGAACGGGCTCAGAGGATTCACATACTGAAACCGAGGTTCTGGGGCACTTTTGGGGCTCTAGTATCTATTCAATGGGTATATAACAAGTTTGAATGGTGCATGCAAATCTAAATCCACCGTTTTTAAAGGTTTTCAAAGACAACCATCTAATTAAATCGGCTGAGTCAAAAGTGAAAAAAGTCAAGTGAAAATATTGCTCTCCAAAAGAGAAGGTGTCCTTGGCTGATGCACAAATCCCCCAAAATGAGTATGTCACACGTTAGTAAGCCCATTTAAAATGCCCTGGAGATGCCACATCCATTCTGACCCTGCTCTTAAAATATGCTGCTCCTTGTACTGACAGGGGCTCACGATCAGACACTTGTTACATCTGTTGTGAATACTAGGTATGACAGACGCAGCTGAAACCTGCAGCTCGCAGATATAATATGCATTTCCAAACTATTCCTAATGAAAAATCACTACTTCCTATAGGAACATAAAGTGTGTCTGTGGTAACCTTTTTGTACTTTATGGTATTTTTATGTTTGTTTGTTTTTTATCCCCTATGGTATTGCTGTAATATTATAATTATAATTGAGACTTTTATGTCTTGCGTGATATTTTTATAGTATCCTTCTAAATCTGTTATAGTTCTATTTTTGTTAGGCCTTCATACAGCTTTTAACAGCAAATCAATTGTAGATTACTTTATAAGTTCAAATAGACTTTTTTGAATTGCCTGTCCTTCCCTGGCTCTGTTCACCTCCCTGTCCTCTACCATGACTACAGATAACAATCCACTATTTTATATACAATGCAAGTCAAAATCTTTATGCATGATGTCCCCACAGGCAAACTAAGTGGATTGGAGTGGCTTTGTCACATCCAGGGGAATTCTTTTTTTCATCTGATGTCATGTCACGCATACAGACAATACCATACTGAAGGGATGTGTAATACATTTAAATATGTTATCTTCTTTTTACAGAGACATTGCATAAGGGCATATTATGATGCAAGATGGCGTGTCTAAAGCTTTGTTATACAACTCTGAAAGGATTATCTATTGTTTTTCTAGTCGGTGGATAGAAAAAAATATATGATGTTCTCTCCATACACTGGGTAACCATTTCAACTGATCTAGGCCAAGACTTGAGTGCTTGTCCCAAAGCAAAGCATGAGGTGTGTTTGAGGCAACATCATATTGGTGGTCAAGTTATTTATGCTGCTGCTTATAATAAGGAGTGTTCAAGACTTAAAAGGAAAAAAACAGGCTATTCGTGTTATTTAAGCACCAAGCAGTAATGAGGCTAATATATTTTCTGAGGGGTAAATGTATTTTTTAAAGTGCAGCAGTGACACCCCCCTGCTGCAGTATCGTGTTTGGTGCTGGTCCGTGGGGCTACCAGCCCATCCCGAAGTAGCGTAAACACCACATCGGTAAAAACTCAACATCAGTTAAAACACAACACAAATTATAATTGTTATTATCTTCGCCACGGGAGAAAAAAAACACTTTAGCGAATGGTTATAACGCGAGCCCAAATGACATCACGTTGCTGCAGTGCTGCACTATCCATGAAAGGTGTCAGTCTCGTTTCTTCTAAGATCAAGAACTAGTCCGCTGGCCACCTTTGATTTGCGCCGCTCGAGACATCATCATGGCGTGGAAACATGCATTCATTTATATGGTCCCTCGCGTTACGCAGGTAGATGGATGCTGAGTAGAAAGCGCATTTCAGAGGCTGCCCGTTCTCTGGGACACAGCAACATTTTCTGCCACATCCAGCCCGGAGGAAAATCGACCGCAATGCTTTGCTGAAGGAGCGGACAAACCAAGTCATGTATGAAAACTAATTGCTCGCATGGGTACGCATAGTATTAGAGAGGAGGGGGGGGAAACACACGATATCTGTGTCTGGGTGGGATTCCTTCAATGCGCTTCAGACAGGGGAAGTTATGACAACAAATGGCTACAGTAATGGGAAACATCTGTCACTAAAAGAGGCGTGTTAATTTCACTATAGATGCAGAATTATTGGAAAAACCAGTGTTTGTTGGTGTGTTTCCTGGTACTTCTCGACCTTCGTGATTTCACGGGTTTAAAGGCTACTTGAAGCCGAAGCCTGAATTTGACGCCAACCTTCAAGGCGTCCGTCTTCAAGAGCACAGCCTATCGCTTCACAGGAGCCCGGACTGCAGTGATCCAGCCTGACTACGCTACCTGTGATGCCATTTATATCAAACGTGAGATTTATTAGACATTACGTGTAGTATATTCCTATGATTGAAACCTACGGGTGAGTTGCTTCTTGTATTGACGCTTTAACCCTTGTGAACCAGCTCGGACGCAATCCTCGGACCCCGAGAGCTTTGGATTAGGAATTTTGTTTTTCGTTTATGGTCCGTCCTTAATCCTCAACTGGATCGTACTGGGATTTAGGTGGGGTTATAACCCGAAGCAGGTAATTGGAAGATAGCCCACTGTATCTTGTTGATGACAGTTCAACGCAAATTGTCGTCCACGAGTCCACTGGATTTTTGAGTACAGCCAAATGAGGAGACTTTGCCTATGAATTTGGAATAAATGAACTCCATACCGTCGAAAATTCATTTTGAATTTCTTCATCAAGACAGTGTTTGGACGGCGGAAACCATGCTCAATAGGCTCTACCCTTCAGCATCTGCTGCATTAGCCCTACTTTCATTGGCCTTGGTAAGTCAGTCTCAGTGGACTTAGAGAGAAATGTGTGCAGTGGACTTTGCCAGCCCTGACACTTGTGTGGATATTTCTCTTGGCTACTGTTAGACAGGCTGAACAGACCGTCCAAATCTAGATGGCAACTGATACGCAGCATAGGCTGTGAAAACTACTAAATGTAAAACCTATAGGCCTATAGACCTATCTATCTATCTATCTATCTATCTATCTGTCTATCTATCTATCTGTCTATTTGTCTATCTATCTATCTATCTATCTATCTATCTATCTATCTATCTGTCTATCTGTCTATCTGCTTGCTTGCATAATCTGCAAACCTCTAGACTAATTTATGACGTGATTTAGGTGTAATTTAATGCCTTTGGTACTCTTGGGTAGTTATTCATGGTAGTGTGCTTGGTTTGGATTATGATGTGTGTGTGGAGAGATATGAGCAGGCAACTGATTTCTCTAACATTTTTGGAGCAACGGGGCATCCTCATGGATTAATATTAGTCCTGTTTTACTACCAGAGGGGGGAAGAAAAAAAAACATCTAACAGAGCAGTTTGAGTCCGATGGGCCCAAAACACCCTTGTCATAGCCTAACTGGTGTGTTCAAGCAATGAAGATGGTATAATAGTAACACGGCGCAGGAGACTTGAGTTGAATTCCCCGAGAACTGAGTGCAAATGGAAATGGCCCGGGCGTGTCTGCATCAGCACGACGCAGAGACCAAGACTTTCATAAATTAGCAGCTTCCCCATCAGTGCAGAATAAACCTGCCAGCCACTTAGGGCCGCTGATTGCTGAAAAAGTGGACAGTTTTATTATTATTGTGTTATCATGACCCACAGACCTTGAATGATCAGGGAACTCGGTAGTCTCCCTATACTACTAATTTGGAGTTTGAATGTATACAGCCAGATGATAAATTAATTTTAAGGTTGTTCTAGGCTGTAGCAGGATGTGTTTAAATGTGAGTAAGAGAGATGCATATCACCTTCCTTCCTGACAATCAATGGGAGCTTTAGAGATGAAAAAGAGGCTATAGAAGCACTGAAACTAAAATAAGCAATGCAGCATGGTAATTGTCTCATGGGCACTGCAATTGCTTTTGCAGCAGGTATTTATACCCCTCTCATCATTTTCCAGTTATTCAATACACTGTTTCTTCTTAGCTTCATTTCAGCATCTGCATAGAAGTTATTTTGTGCCTATTCTAATCTCAGCATTCAAAGGCAGCTAGCTCAGTGCTGGAGAGGTCACTGTCTGGCTTTTGGAAATATCTATTCCTCACTCAGAGGACAGTGGCAACAATAGATGGAAGAAATAAGGTTCCAAGATGCAGGCATGGAGGTAGTGAAGTTGTAAATCCATTAGATTGAGGTGGAGTTAAATGTCAAAATGCTTACTCTAAAGTAGAGTGAACATCCCTCAAATAGCACAGCTTTATCCGCATAATACCTTCCAAGACATACCCTGGGGACAGTGTAGGCATTGACCAGCTGAGTTGCTACATCAGTACAGGGTGTGCAGTGTGTTACTGCAGCTTGCAGGGCTATTGGAAAACATTGAATACCAGCTGCACCTACAGTATACGCCCTCCTTTACCCTTACTGAGCCATAGGACTGTGTGTTTTTGCACAGCAGTGGCACCACGTCTTCCACAGCTGCCGAGTGAAATTATACAGTGAGATGAAATGGAAGGTTTCACGGGGTCTGGGTTTTGTTGCACATTCTGACAGTTGCCTCTTTTGTCTCAGGGTAATCAAACATACACACAATATAGGCCTTTTATGGCAAGAACAAAAGCACAAACTTCCAGCTCAGGGGTTTGGTTTCAGTTTTATTGTCAATTGTTTGAGTAAACGCTGAAACGTGTGGCTGTAACAGGCTGATTGCATAGAGCAAATTGCAATTGTTATCTAAAATTTGAGCATCTGTGAACCATACAGGTTTAACATAAGTGACTTGAAAAGGCTCCTAAACACTGAGGTTAATGAGGTTTGTTCTTCAGAGGGTTGATACCATTGAGTGTTATTGGATTTGCAATTTGAATCAGCAATGCGTGCAGCAGGCCTCCCATGTATTTAGACGTGGTTTTTTTTTACTACTCTATCTGTGTTGCAATGAGTGCTGATCACATCTTGGGTTTGTCAATGTGTTGCAGGATGTTACAGCAGAAGCTCAGAGTACCGCTGTCATGTGTATGCCTAATGAAATCAATCAGGATAGTCATTGTCCTTATCATGCATTATTGACAACCCTTGTTTAGCAGTGCCAATGCTGCCAGGAAGATGACTGCACAACCATTTTATATCCAAGCAGGTAATACATAAGAAAGATGTATCAAAGAAAATACAATGGGATGTAAGGAAAGGTTTCTGCTTTCTAGGTTGCGAGGTGAGATTAATGGGGTCTCCCTCACTTGCCAGTCTGTTGCATTGTGTTACAGCAGCTGCTCACGGTACTGGTGTCATGTGTTAGCATTATGAAATCAGGACCAATAGAGGGTTATCAGCTGCAGAAATGAGAGAAAAACAACAAGCAAAAGCTATTGATCCATATTTGGGAGAATAAAGGAGTTCATAAGAGAGTTTATAAATCCTAATTTTGTTCTCTACAAGGTATGCAGCTGTTTACAGTATGGGCCATACAAGTCGTGTTCAGAGTGCTAACATTTGGAAATTTGTATATAACTTCTTCAAAGATGGTATTTAACTCAAGATACTCTCCATAAAAAACAAGGCAGATTCAAAAAGCCACTACTGTTATATGATCCCCAGCACGTATGTTTTTTCAATCAGCACTAGACAGTCATGTACAGTATCATAGTGCTATTCAATAATAAAGAACATTATGTTATGTCTAGACTAATGTATCATCACCTACATTAGTCTAGACATTATGTTATGTCTAGACTAATGTAGGTGATGATATGAAGATGAGATACTGATCAGAGAAGTAATGAAAAGGAATTAATTGAGATTAAGAGGGGTTAAGGTTCTTTGCCTGATTCCCTTGTGAAGTAATTTTCATCCAGATAGTGTGACTTTATAGTAGTTACATATTTGTTCATGAATTGTCTAGAAATAAGCAACAAAGGATTAAAAATTATTACGATGCAAACCAAAATAGAACAAAAAAGTAATATCAATAGTAACACTTAATTTTGGCCTCTCTTTGCAGAACTGAACCAGTAAATGGTTTATATCCATTTTAAATTAAATTGTTATCACTGAGCTGAATGAGACAGACATTTCTCCTAAGGCAAATGAAATTATTTAGTCTTCAAGATGCACATAAAATAAGAAATGGCTTAATTACAACTAGCCAAAAAGATCAAAGGAGTAGCCACCAAAGCACTGAGGCAATTAAGCTAGAGCTACCCCCTTATCCTTTTTTTCTAGGTTAGCCAATAACAAAGTTAAAAAATAAGCAACGGTATTCCAGTGCACTGAAGTACTGAACACTTGAGGAAACATAGGTAAATAACATACAGGTCTCAAGAGGCAGAAAACACTTTTCACTTTTCAATGTTTCTGCTTCATGAATACCAATTGGAGCAGAAAGAGCACAAAACGTTACACTAAAGGACAGTGTTGCTTAAGTGAAATTTTATTGAAGTGTGTACCCAGAGCCATCGATAGAGTTTGTCTGAGATATGAAACTCATAGATTACCTGTCCAAGAAATTGCTAGCTTCTTGCTGTCATTGCAGACATTGTTCACTAAAAACATTGCTGTACTTTTCAGTGAAAATCCTTAACATTCTGTACATGAAATAAAGTCATTATTGGCTCAGCGAATGTTTAGGGAAGGTTACTTTTTACTCATATCAGTAAAGAATGCATTATTTGATGATGGTTAAGACCGGAAATAACTTTTTTCATTAAATTACTTGTAGTAAGTGATTTGCACTGTAACTTGTACTCATTGCTTATAGAAATAAGTTATACTCAATTAAAAGTAGGAACAAACACTTGTTTGCAAATGTTCAAGTAACACATTGAGATCAAACAAATTGTCCTCAGTTGAATTAAAAATAAAACAAGAGACTTTTGAAAACCCTCCAGAAAATATCAATGAAAACATCCTCCAGAAGCACAGAAAACAGAGTAAATAGAATTAATTTCTGACCTGGAGTGAAGCCTCTTACTCTGAGATGCTGACTTTAATATCCTAGTATTTCCTTAGAAGATTGGTAAGCCAAGTGAATGAGTTTAGGAAATAATCAGTGCTGCATCATTACTTTATCTTGGAGGCTTTTAGTCCCTCAAATGTAAGTAGTACATCTGCATAAGCAAAACCATTTGTTGTCCTGGAGCAGGACTGTGGGCCTGGAGCACGCCTGTTTACGGCTTAGACAGGGCGATTGTGGCACTGACTGATAAAATAGGTGAGCACAAGGAGCAGTGCTGTTTAAACACTGACCTGGTGGGTGCTACATGCTGAGTGTCACATTTAAGATGGAGCAGCAGGGTGTGACAGTGGAGCATACGATAGAGCTGGGGTAGAGGCCATCTGAAGGAGGGATACAGAATCACTAGTCAGTGCACAGAGGTCTTTATGGTGCTAAGTGAGCTCTTACTTTTGGGAATACTGTGTGGGATTTGGTATGACATTGTACATCTTAGCTGGTACGTAGGCATCATAAACCAACACAACATTTTCAACTTAAATAGAGCTTGTAGTGTCACAAACTTGACACAAATATTCAGGTGGGAGACTTATGTTCCGTGATATAAAGCATATAGTAGTTGAGCTGCAAAAAAGCATCACATTTTATACCTGTGAGGTACACCAGCCAGCCTTCCCCATTCTTTCTGTTGACTCCATGGTCTTCAGATAACAAGATTATTGGTGCCATCTGTCTCCCACAAGAACCACTGTTGTGCGTCCGTCATGTCGTTTGGCACAGCATAATCTGTTGCTGTTGATGTCGGGTGTCAGAGACTCTGCATGGGCATTTCAATAAAGAGATATAATATCATTATGTGCACAGGAAATTATACCTATGTATAGCATAATAGATAGTAAATGATGGACTAAACTACAACTTCTACTGTTAAGCTGAAGGTGACATTGATTTAGCTGATGCGTTCAGTAGCTGCATCTGATCATATTGATCAGCGTCTTCTACCAGAGCAGCATTTCTGTGACTCTCCTAAGAAAGCTACCAATTAGGACTACAAGCCCTCTTAGAATTTGAAATGCATGTAAACATTATCTTCTCTACAGTACCATTAAATAATGCATAAGAACATTATATCACTGTACAGCTTGTACTACCACCAGTCTATTAAGTCATTTGACAAAATGTATTGCATTTAATATGCAGCATTCAGTCTTGGTTGAAGCATTAGGTACAAGATGATGCTTTCCAGTATTACTGCTACCTAATATGGTAGAGTGGCCATGTATCATTCTACCCTTACATATTGATTTGTGTCTCAGAAAGTCATATGACATACACCACATGACTGCACCAGCCTCGTTGAAGATGTCTAACTCTGCTGCCTATTAAAGGCTGGAAGACCACAGAAGCATCAGCTATTCTAAGCAGTTAAGGACCTCACCCTTCACATTGGGTCTTCTCTGCTTAGATAGACGTCTGGTTTTAATAAAGCCTCATGCCTGATCTATCATCCCACTACAAGACAAAAAGCTCATGAATAACATCAGTCGCTTGCCATGCTTTTAACTAGTTATCCTCTATATGTCATCTATATGTGTTCTCCTGAGGCAGCTGTGGGAAGGGGGGCATGTTTCACTCTACACAATGCATTAGTGGAGCCACAATAAGATATGTTTTACAGGTAGAGGAAGATGAATGAGAGGATTTCCATTGTTTCCATGTGCTTTGTAATATTTTAATATTTAATCAAAGAGCAATCTGAACTTCTGGGGATAATCATTGCCTTTCACAATTGCCTGTCTTTGCTATAATTCTCTTGTAGCTGTTGGAGCTGACATACAAAAGACAGTAAAAAAAATCAAGCAGCTTGATTGAATCTTTCCCTATTCCCTAATGGTTGTAATGAGAATTTTGCTGGTACTTCACAGAGGACCATGGCTGCATGGATGCTAGTCTAAATAGGCTTGGTAATCATAAAACAATGAACAATTTAATGAATCTGACATAAATCCATGTAATAGCTTCTACATCCAGGAGGCTTCGGTGTGTGAATTACTTGATATTTATCTAAAATACTAAAATACATACATCACAAACTGTAAATCCACTGCCACGATACCACACCAAGCAGGTTTATCTAAAGTTTTTATGTACTATATTTGTTTCAAACAACATATTAGCACTGTTTGAATCTGGTGTAGACACCTCGGTACTCTAAGATACTGTGAATTGCAGGTACAGCCAAAAGCATTTCTTGCTAAACGTTTCCAAAAATTATTTGTCAGTGTTTTCTCCCAAGGATGGGGGCGGAGGAGATTGTTATGACCCAATAATATCTGATTTTCTGTCAGATTTTCTAAAAGAATTGGCCATGTTAATTTGAAATTAACAAAGACCGACATAATTGCAAATTAAATGGCAAAGTTGTGACAATCTACTGAAGAAGAATTGTTTATGCTGCATGGTCTGGTTATTAGGCTTTACTATGCATTTAGGACACATCCGTAATAACATATGTGAGCAAAATCCTAATGCTATTTTGGTACAATTTGTAGTGTAGAAAGTAGTGAGTGTTTGTGATATGCTGTACTGGTAATTGGCTGATTTTTACCCTGACCTGTGCACTGTTATTTCCTAGTGCCTATACACTATTGATAGATCTTGGTTTTCATATTTTTGCTATGTTTCTTTTTCATGTTGATGACAACCTAGAAAATAGACCTGTCTATCCGACAGGTCTGACAGGTCTGGGTAATTATTTCTTCCATAGCCTTTTCCAGAACCATTCATAATACGGTAGTCTTGCTTGCAGCTCTCTGCCTCTACATATATTTTAAGTTTCATGTAGAATTGAAGAAAGCATCGTTTTGGTGAATAGTTGAATAGTGATGCTGGGGCTGCAAACAATTAAATTGCAAACTATTCTGCTAGATGTAATAGAAGCTTGCTGCTATTGGGACGACATGCCTGAGAGGCTGAAGTTGATATGACATTTGAAAATAGCTTACTGTATGTTTTTTCCTCTGATCTAATAGTAAATGTAATACTGTATTGATCCCTGTAGTAAAGTTCTCTTTCCACCCTCTATTCTCCTCCAGGGAGGTCAGAGTGCACAGTCAGCTACAGGACAGCATCCCTGAAGCTGGTAAGGATCCAGCGGCAGGGCTGATGCTTGCTAACACGAGGATTGAACCTTGTTTGTCCAGTTGAAGGACAGTTGGTCTAACTCCTAAGCCACACTGTTGTCCGTCTGGCTACTCATCTGATCTGCACCCCTTGTCTGTTTCTATCCTTGTTTCCAAGTTGTCTAATGAAATCTACCTATTAGGTAGGCCCGCTGTTGCCTGTGTTTCCCAACAGTCAATTTCAATACTGGATGTTCATCAACTTGTTGCTTAGGATAGACGTTCCAATGTGTCTTCGATGTGTCTACTAAACATGACACTTCCATGCATCTCATTTAAGATGAGATAAGAGAGGGTAAGATGAAACTTCACTGATCCACATCTATCTATCTATCTATCTATCTATCTGTCTATCTGTCTATCTATATCTATCTATCCCTCTGTTTCTCTCTGTGTTAGGTTAATGTGTAGGCTAATTGGACTATTTGTACATATTAACAAAGCCTGCTCGAGTCAGAGATAGAAAAAGCCAAGGAGAAAGTTGTTGTTCAAACTGT
>CABFOQ010052849.1:39096-59426 GCA_900660455.1 Gephyroberyx darwinii
CTATCTGCCTATCTGTCTATCTGTCTATCTATATCTATCTATCCCTCTGTTTCTCTCTGTGTTAGGTTAATGTGTAGGCTAATTGGACTATTTGTACATATTAACAAAGCCTGCTCGAGTCAGAGATAGAAAAAGCCAAGGAGAAAGTTGTTGTTCAAACTGTTTTTTACACCATGTACGAAATTGGTGAAATAGGACTGGCATACAAGACACTTTCAGTGAGGAATTCTGCCAAAATGCTTTTGATGCCCCTTAGTAGGACACTGACAATATCAAAAAATCATCTTTATTTCCTAGAGCCTACTCTGAAGTGGATCAATGGCACACTATGCTTCATGCAGCTACAGCCAAGTTACAAATGTATGTAAATGTATAATATACCATAAAGGCACTATCTATGCATCTTAGGAATGTACTTTAAATGTGTAGTGACATGCCTATAGTGCAATAAATCCATCATAAAAGTATAGTTAATATACATTTTTACCATTAATTACAATGAAATTGTAATACTGATGTGATGGTTGGTGACTTAAATGCTGATAGTTAGTGACTCTTTAAAGGAAACGAATGGTTTCCTCTGGTAAATGTGTAATGATTGGCTCTTGCAATGTTAATTTCCCCCAACAAATCTTAAATCTTACAGTTGGAACTTTCTCTAAGGTCCAATTAACCCACAGCACTGCCCAAGGACTTGGGCAGTTCAAATTGACTAATGTATAATATATATTTATAATATTAATAATATATGTATAACTTATGTAAGACCATTTAGAAAAAGGGTGAGTGGTTTAGAAAGAGGTTTAGCATGCCATGTTCACGACTCAATCTGTTCTGATGAGAATCATCTGTAATATGTGCAGAGCTCCCTTTAAGGGCCTCCGCTGAGGGCAGGTGGATGACATTGACTTGCATGAGATGTGAACTGGCAAAACAAAAGCTACACCAATTCCAACTTCACTGCTGAAAGGAAAACAGCCCACAGCATACCTGTCTGTCAAGATGCATTGAGACATGGCAACCAAACAGTCACTCCTGTCAGAGAAGAAATTGCCCAGGAGAAGGTCAGCTGTATCTCATGCTCATAAGACTGATGATCGGATGAGAAAGGGTCTGAAAGCTTTATGTTTTGATACCAACATCAATATACTATGCGGTAAACTAGAAAACAAAATAGGCTAACAGTGTAAAAGGATAATCTCCTTAAAGAGTCATTATCTTGAAATAGGCAGTAGATCTATTTTTTGATACATTCTTTGGCCTTCCCGAGCCATCCATGCTTATAATTATTGACAATGTGCTTTGATGGGCTTCAGTAAGGTCGGTTTATTGTCTGACAAACTACCCTCTCTCTCTATTGAGCAACTCGATAAATGATGACTGCATCTAGTCATTGTTAGCTGGGTGTTTATTGACTGAAAGGGTCTCATTTGCGGTGGCAAAGATTAGTGATGGCCCACATTCATACAGCATGTCAGCCTGTCAGACTCCTGGATGTCTGGTTGGATGGTCAGTGAAGACTCCAGGCCTTTCCTACCATCTACATTTCTGGTTAGGTTTGGCTGAGTGTGTTCATAAATCCAATCCGACTCTCTGACATTTTAGATCAGAAAAAAATATGAGAGGGATTTTTCAAATAGGTTCAGTTTGCAGATACAATGTCATAGTCAAATTCATATGTCCGGTGTCATAGTGTCACTGTCGTTCACAAAATTAGTTGTAATGAGAGCAACTCCGTCCGCTCCGTCAGTTCATAGATTACATTGCTTCTCTGCTTTTTAGCTTTAGGAAAATCTTGTTCATGTACACAGATCTAGACTAAACTGTCCATGATCATACAACAGGACTGACATGGATTTTGTTTAGGGTGGATTTTGCTGTAACTTTTAGTAATTGTTTTCTTGTACTTCGTACTTATTTTGCTAGATGATTGGGTCCTGCTTTGTGAAAGCATTCCCCTGAGGAACAAAAGCTCTGGTTCAGGATAAAAGGAGATAATGGCTGAGAAATCCTCTGCCTGAGGCTAGATCCGCACTAGGACATATAAATTTGAAAATGGCATTTTTGTGTCTAGCGTTTTCAAAAAGCTCGCCATCCACACTAAACCAACAAAAACACATACTTCCTTCAATGGGTATACACAGACCATCCGCTTACGCCTGGATCAAGTGACAATAACACGTCATAGTTTTCAAAAGTCTTTGTTTTCACCGCCTACACTACAACGCAAGGCTGCCGTTTTCAAATTTATCCACTTGGGAGAGCGTTTTCAGAAAGCTCCGTTTTCGGGTGTCTGAAGCGCTGGCTTAGCATGGATGTAGCCTGAAAGAGCACATGGCATTAGCACAGTAATAGCACATGGATACCCCTTTGATCCACGGTTTGGGTGGAGAAGTCGACTGAATGACTGTGATAAGACATTCACCAGTTAAGAGCTTCCGATGTATCTAACAAACAAAATGGGGAACTATATTTACACAGCAATGGAATTCTAACAACATAATCATTTTTGATAGGTAATTGAAATTGAATTAGATAAATCCAGGTACTAACATTGCAAACATCACTAGAATTTTTTTTAGAAATTGCATATTTGAAAAATGCTCTCAAGATTGAATCACCTTCGGAGAACATTTTCTAATAATTAATGGCTGAATATGTTTTGTTGTGTTCAACTAGACCATGGTTAGTTTGTCTAATCATATAATGAAAGTAAATAATTCCTTGTGAAGGTCTTTAAAACAAGTTTACTGTTGTGCAGTGAATTTTGACATGACAGTAATTTTCAGATTAGACAGCTGAGCTAGGAAGACACTTGGCAGCTGGCTGTCAGTTGAGTAGCTTTGGGGAAGAGACTTCATCATATTAGACAGTGAAATCCGTTGTGCATTTTACGGTCTTCAAAGATGTCCTTGTGAAAATTATACATAACCACGAGGAAGTTGTATTTAAGCCTAAATTTGAAGCAGTTCTTGAAAGGAAAATTGTAATGGAAAGTGTATCTACTATAGGCCCTTGAAATTGCATAGAGGATACCATATTCATTGCTGGTTTGGGGGGCCTCTCCTAAGAAAAAGTAGGCTACAGTTTTTTTAATTCTCTCTTACTGTGGTTTCAACTCTTTTGTCTGGCCTGAGGGCTATGGAAAATCACAGGTAATAAGGTGTACTTTTATAATGTAAAATTATACGGTTCTTTGAGTTTGAGCAACGCATCCTGAGATTCTCCAGTGACTCCAATGCAATTTGTTATAATGCATTCAATAGCATTGTGGCTAATGCTAACTGTTTGGTTTGCTTCCCTTTGAAGGCTCGTCGGTGAGACACATCAGCCTTATTTACTGCACTGCCTTCATAACAAACGTCTCTCAAAGTTTAGGCGGCTGGATCTGGGTATCCTCCCCCAGAAAAATACATGTTCATGCATTTTGTGGCATTTTCCATACTTCATCAGTGTTCTTCAGCATTTCCAGCAATAGATTTTCAATAGATACATTTTCAAAGAATGAATGACTTGAAAATTGAGACTGCTATAATGACAAAAAAGGTGTTTATTTTCAACCAACCAAGGCTAAAACCAAGTGGTGTTAAATATTGAAGTTGAAATTTTTATTTTTCATAGGGCAGCCTTTAGATGTTAAGGATCAGTTGGACTTATTGTATTCTATCTTCTTTGCTGGTTGAATCTTCTGGACAGAAACAGCACCTGTGTAAAGACATGATTACTTGTTCATTTGCATCAAGTTAAGACTGAGATGAGGAAAACTTCATCTTCCCGTACTAGAGTCTTTAAAGAGCTGAACCTGGAGTAGTAACTTTAGTGAATCATTTTGTTGTGCTGGCAAGTGAAATGGTAGTAAAATTGTAAATTAACTGCCCCCCTCAATTAGATTAGCAATAAAAGAGGATGTAAAGATGCATAACAACCCTTAACCAAAATAGATGCACCTCTGTGTTTGACTTCAGGGATGGTGTCTCTCTCAGCATGGCTCTAGCCTAATCAGTGGCCTAACATATGGCTGATGAGCCTACAGCCCTATCATTTTGGTCCAAGCACAATTAATAGACCTCGAATGATTTGGCCCCATGGAAATGTTTTTATGTGACAATATGCTCTCCAAAGAGACCCACTGTATGTAAACATAGTTCTTCTGACACAAATGTGGTATTCAGGATCTATCGTGACATCTCAGACTTCAAGCTAGGGCTCAATTTTTAACTTCATCTAATGAAACTTGGATATCATTTCATTACTTAGGATCTTGGATATGAAATGCAAAATGAAAGATCGGAGAACCTACTTAACAACTCTGACAGTTCTTTTTAGTTTCACTCAAAACCAATACAGTTTTTTTCAGAAACATAGTGAACATTTGATTAATTTATGTTTGTAGATCAGTATACATTTTTTACAAGTTACAAGGTTGTTTCAAGTTGGCTTTGAAAGCAAACAGTTTCCTGAGATTCACAAGGTTTTGAATAAAATGTGACAAGATATTAAGCATATTAACAATAGTGAATGTAATGAATCTTGTGTTACTTCATATAAGGTGTATTCAGGACTTTGTACATTTTAAACACTATGGCCAATTTTGATGCATAGCCATGCTGCATAGAAAGGTTTTGATCAAATGTGTTCTGGGCATTCCATTCACAATTCATTTGGCTGATAGACAGCATAGTAATTTTGCACTACATTTATTCATACACACCAGTGCCTTGTTGCTATTTCTGTTTCAGCATCTAGATGCACAGCTATTTTCACTGTTCTGTCATTTTTTCCACCCCCACCCCCCAATTTATGCAAGTATATTACATGCACAGGATTTTGTTACCAGAAATAGAACTGAGTTCCTATGTAAGTTCAATATGGTTCAGAAATGAAATGCAGATAGATTGTCATACAAATAAGTCATTATTTTCATAGTAATATATTTGAGTTGGAAGTTGTCATTGTTCTGAACTATTCATTAATCATGTTGGATCAGATTAGTGTAGAACTTAACATAGACAATTACATTCACGTTGCGCAACAGTGATCCTCACAGGTAATCCAATTGTTCATAAATGAGTTTTTAGTCTTAATAAGATGATCACCAAAATGAAGTTATAAAGGTGTCAGTGTGGCAGGTGATGAATTGCCTAAGCAAACACTTTACATACATGGGAGAATATAGACATGGAAGAAAGAAATGTTAAGCTGGATTGAGATGTAACTGGATCTCTGGAAATGGTATTTAACAGTACATCTGTTGTTTTAGTACCTCTCATGCAGCAACTTGTTTTTGGCAGGAAATATACAGTAATAAATACAGTACAGAGTACTCATGAAACTTTGTTATGTGTAACTCATCTTCCTCATCATCTTTAACTTTTACTAAGAGCTTTGACAACAACAATGATCTAATTAGTAGGTAAAACGCAATTTTGAATGAAATGCACACAGAGGCAGAAATGCTATTCACAGTGGACTACTAATTTATTATTTAGGGACATCAGGGAATGGAGAGTTGTAAAATATGACCAATGTGTCCTGAGATTGAATTTGGCAAGGCTCAGATTTGAACACTGTGATGCTCAAATTAAGCATTTGTTGACTTGAAAAAGGACTTTGACTTTGAAGTAGCTAAATTACATGTACAGGTAGGTACATGTAATTTAGCTACACTGACAAACCCTAATCGGATGAAGACCAATTAGCAGCATGTGGCAGCTTTTAAAGTGGTCTGATAATCACTGCTTTTGTTCCACAGAGACCAAATTGTTGGTGGCCAAATTACAGGTGTATCAGTCACAAGAACGGCTATATTATTTACTGTGGCATGGGGCACATTCTCAAAAATAATGGCAGCATAAACCAAACATTGACAAATTGTATTGGCAAAGAGGAACAGCAGTCGCAAGTCAAAGCTCACTGACAGGAATAGACGGACACAAAATGACGGCCTAAAAAATGACCGCAGAATTAAATCAACACCTTTGTGACACAGTGTCATCAAAAGCTGTATATTGTAAGCTTCACCAAACTGGTATTTATAGCCGGGTTGCCATTTGGAAACTGCTCGTATCCAAGACCAATGCATAGCGACACATTACCTGGTGTAAGGAGCACAAACCTGGACCCCTGAGCAAAAACTGATATGGTCTGATGAGTCGTCTTTCACCCTTTTTCCGCCATCCAGAAGGGGTTATGTTTGAGGGAAGTCAAAGGATTCTTTCAACCCTCATTGCTTATATGTCAGGTCATATAACGGCCAAAGAATATGAGTGGAGTAAAATTTACTTCGTCAGGATTTAAACATTATTATATTTATAACTATAAATTAATAATTTTACATTATTTCTTAAAATCGAAACACACAGCACAAACACCTCTTTTTTAAATGTTTTGGGGGCAAGCAAATAATTTGAATCAAGCTATCGTAGCCAGGGCTAACTCGAACTTTTAATCTAAAATATCAAGACCTCATTATTCTAACACAGTGTAAGCCTACCAAGCCGAGCCAGAAGTAAAGGATAATGGATGACAAAGCTACGATATTAAACTACCTTTTAGAATAATCAGCGTAAGAGATCAAGGTTACTCTTGTAGTGCATAGCAAATGCATAGTTGGTGGGGCATAGAATAATAGATTTCTCTACCCAGTTTTTGAAAGAGGTAATTAAACATTTTCTCCATATGTTGCAGTGAAAAAATGCACAATTTAAGGTTCTCATCTCTGGTTGTGTTCCCTGAGATGGAGGCTGTCCATGAAAAATTAGCTCAGTTTGAGCTTACTCGTTAAGAGGCTTAGAAATGCTATAAGCTAAAGTATAAGCCGGCTTAGCGAGGTAAGTTTTGTAGACCAACTATTGACCACATGCTCTTGTGGGGCATGGATATATTTCCAGTATGATTAATAGATGGTTTGCTTTCACCTGATGGCTCCAGCCTTCAACGCTTCCCAGTTTTCTACAACTTTTATTTGAAAGACTACAGGAATAAACAATGGCTGCATCCATCATTGGTGTCGATGGGAAGATATGAATCCAGTCACTATTGGATTGAGGTGTTTTTGGACTTGAAATGATATAGACATAAAGTTGCCACTGAAAATGATACATAAACAACTGTGCCGTGTCCCGCCGCTGTCATAAAGATGCCAAGCCCAGAACGTATAACTTCTCAAAGTCATTATGGTACCAGTGATTAGCATCGACCTTGACTCAAACCACCAATCGCGCAACACACCAGCCCCCATCACCAAATGAAGTCTTTATGATGGTGTTTCATTTATTTTGACCATCACACATATATGAGAAAGTAATAAAATAGTGACCCCCATGTCAGCCTGTCTAAGTTGTGATGGAAATGTCAGTGGGATGAGAATTGTCTAATGGCCCTGTAGTCCCCGTCGCCTTTTAAAGACATCTAGATTTTCCAAGCCATTACCTTTGAGAGATGAGCACCATTCAAGAGCAAAATATCCTGTTAGAGCAGTGTTTCACACCAGCATTGACTCACACAGAAGGGGACCTTGTTATTGTCAGTAAATCAACATGGCCTGTGTGTCTAGTGGCTGCACACAAGGGGGGATCATTGGCAGATCCCATCCCTCAGGTTTCTCTTTTTCATCTGTGTAGTAGACTGTTTCCAATGGTAACTGGGACTTTGATTGACTTGGAAAGCTAATAGACACCCAATTTCTGTCTATGAAATGGCTTCTATAATGGTTTGTCACATTTAAGGATTATTCTGCAGTTTTACCATGATTGCAAGGAGACTCATTTGACCAGGGTTACCCATAAAACAGAATAATATGCTTTTCTAGTTCCAAGATATCGAGAATTAAGACATTACCACCATTACAGCAAATGGTGCATATCACTACAGTGTACCTTATATGGCAACCAGCTAAGTGCCAATAAATGTACCCTTTTGTAATTGAGGCTGAGATTTCTTTATCCACCATTTCCCCTTGAGATCTTTTTTAGAATTACAATATAGCTCCATCTGTCCGTCAGTCTTGAAAGTAGTTCATGCAGCACAAAAAATAAATTTCAACCTGCTTTTACTGACAGACACATATGAGATTCAGAGAAAATGTGTTTCGGTTGTGTTTAATTGAGGATGATTAACTTGTTTGCTCTCTGTTTCGAGTTTGTTAAGCACTGAAGATGGAGGAACAGCCCCTAGCTAATGAGTCTACAGCTGGCTAAATTATTTGTTACACGTGTAGTGCACACAACATGCAATATTTACATGTGAACTAACATTCTCCTGCAGGCTTGGCTTTTCTCAGATCACATTAAAAAAGAAAAAGAAAAGGCAATGCTTTCAGCACAGTGTCTTATAGGTCTATAACCCACCAATGAAGATGCATCTAAAGTGGGAACGACACAGATGGCACTATCAGCAGAGTTGCTTCTGCATGTGTCTACATTTGGACCAGGGCCATGTAATCTCAGTTTATAAAATGTGCATTAAGGATAAAGTCACAGAGAAAGAGAGGTTTCTAACTGAATTTCACATCCGAGCCACCGGTTTTGCTCCCCCTTCATTTTATTCATTTCATTGCTGACAATAATGTGAGAAATCCTTTGTGGCAAGCTTTGACAATTTCAAAATGTACTGCAGTGTCAGTCCATTGTATTCCTGCCCAGATTTCACCATGTATAATACCCCTAAGAATGGTGAGAATGTCACACGGTTAAAGAGGATGTTTTTTTTCTCACGTCTTCATAAACTATGCATATGAGTGCCCTGCATACTCTTTGGGATGTAAGCGGTTTCAGAAAGGCGTGCTGCAAACGGTTATGATGCAGGTGCCTCTATAGGGCAGGCTCTGACTACATTATCATATTCCACTGATTTCCTGTATCCTGTTGCAGTGCCTCGAGAAAGGACACATTGAACACGACAAACTGTAACTCCTGTTTCTCCCAGTAAAGTCGAACACCGTCTCAATTTGAGGTGTAGGGGGGGGAAAAACATATTTGAGCTTGCAAATCCAGTGTTACAGTTCACTGTTCTACAGCTCACCCTAGCTTTTGGCATATAGTAGCACTGCATCTATTATTAATCACATGGTTCTCAAGGACAAAGTCTGTGTGAATTAGTATGCAGAGAGTGCTAAGATCACTTACCAGCAGTGACTCCAAAAAACGAGCATTTATAAGACAATTCTGTCCTTTCTTTTTCTATAAACTGTCCCTATATCTTCCTATTGCACAAAATGGCCATGGGGATTTACAATGTTAGCAGTTACGTGTAAATACGCATTAGAGATAAAGATATTACTGCCATTATTCTTACCTTCATTTTCTTATATTGTTTGTCTGGCTGAAGCCTTTCACAGTTTTATTATAACAATTTCAATTCAATCTCTTTCAAATCGTGTTTAAATTTAGGATATATATATCACTATATCTCTGATAATCACATTTTATTTACTATTATTTGTGATCTGTGTTGTACTATACACAAAGTAGGTTTTGCCTATTTGCAATTTACAGTTGGAAAAAATGTTTGAATGCCGGTGGTGGCTACGGATTCCTGGATCAGCTCAGGATGGCTGTTCATGAACTCATACTGAGATATCCTTTTTTATAAAATGAAAATCTTCTACCAGAGTAAAATATCACTTTACAGAGGGCAGAGATTTACAGATGAGATTTCACTGAGAATCCCTCATCAAAATATGGCAAGCTATTATGGGAAGCTATTAAATTATGGTGTGGATGACACAAGTCTAACGGTCTAAGGTCTTCTTTCATGTAGTGAACTGTGGTTAAAAGGCTAGGCCCCGTCACTACACAGTCAGTGGATGACATTCAACTAATGAATCGTCATGATGTAATATATTCATCACCCTGCTGTTTCTGAGAACACGTTGGATTCGGATATGAAGGGATTCATCATCCTGCCATCTACACATTTTCAGCGTATCAGTGGGTGAACAACACTAACGTTTTCTGAGTGGGACCGGACATGCAACTGCTCAGAGGCATCAGGCTCAAAACTGTGCCACTTAGTGCACTCTTAGTGAAAATGAGGAATCAATTGACCGGCAGGCAGAAAGGGATTTGGGGAGCTCAGGGATGTGAAAGTAGTAGTCTGAAATTCCCCTGCCATAGAACTTCACCTATTTCTGAACCTATTGTGGCACTTAAAGGTAGCAATGGACCCTCAGGGAATTGCACAAGAACAACAACATCTAATGATGAAAGCATCCTTTGCTGTCCCTGGAAAGAACCAAACCCTCGCTGTGTATTCAGAGAAGGGAATAGGCTTCTGACAGTAATGTAACCTCTCACCCGTAAACGCAGTGCACTCTGTCGTCTCTGTTGGTGTAAAGGATTCTTTGGAAGGGATCCTCTTGAAGGAAGGCATACTCTTGGCATTCACGTGACGTCACACCTACAATATGTGAAGGAGGATTCCAACAGAGGAAGAAAGGCACAAAGCCAGCACATTAAATGTTATTAGGCTAAAGATAACCCTATGAACACTGCATGACTCAACTTAACTAGAGGAAACCACCATCTGTCACCAGCACTGCGTGTTTTGTGCCTCAAAGACCCATAAAGACGAATGCTCTGCGCAGAGAGAAATCCCCAGTGCCAACTCATGTAGGCTCGCCACTGATTGAAATGTCTTTGAACTTGAGATTCAAAATTGATTTTCTTTAAGTTGCTTTAATGGGGTGGTGTTCCCACTATTATCAGTCTCCTACTCTATCCATTTTCATTCTCATTAAATTTCAATGTGCGATGGGCGTGTTTTAATCCACATGAAGTGATCAGCTTCCATCAACCACTCTGTTGTGACACATTTCCCTGTCCTATTCCCCAGTGACGTTGACCCAGGTCTTCACTCGTTTCTCACGTCCTGCTGTGTAACCGCAAACAGAGTTACCTAATATTATGTCACTAACATCGGAGCGGACACCCTGGCATTTCACTGATTTTGTAGATAGGCTGCTCTGCCAAAGGATCTTCAGTACAGGCGACTTGTTCCCCAGAGGCAGATACTATCACTAGGCCCTCAAGTGCAAGACACTTAACCTGGCCAGTTAATCACCCATGCTAATGATGTCTGCTGGGAGCCCATATGCTGTACATCAGTGGCCAGCAATGAACAGCTTTCTTCTAAGCCACATATTAATATCTACTGTAGAACCATGGTATGTGTTATGCCAGTTGAGAGATTCTGGTGTTAACTGATGAGCTGAATATGTTGACAAAGAAGAGGAAAGCCAGCAAACCGTGGTATTCTTAGTTTCTTATGGTATTGGGTCCTATCATTTTTGTGTCTATTATATTATTTTGCGAGTGAAGGTTTTATGATCAGATTAGGTCAAGTATAATACACTTCTCAAATCTAAAATCACAGTATTTAAGCACTTTTTAGCTGAAGCAGACAAAGGTGCAAGTTTCATGGTACAAATTGGTTATTGATTGAAAATGGCAAAGTTCTTCTTCATGCAAAGCGTATGAATTCCTTACTTTGTATTGATTTAAGGTTTTAAACAGTGTATGAAAACCTTGCACTGTCCCCTCGGCCCCTCAGCCCTACACGTTCACTCTCATTTTGAATTCCCTTTGAAAATCCGATCCAGTCATACAATCGCCATTCATCTTCTCTCAAGGCCTGCCATTACAGGGGTATAACAACTCTAATTGAATGAGCAAGGAACTGAATACACCCAAATCTGTAGAAAAGTCATGTTTTCTCAGTTGACATTGACAGTTAGCTTGAGATTTCTTGGGTCGGCCTCAGGTTTTCAGTTGTGTAAAGATGGCAGGTGGCGATTTCTAATCACCATGCTGTGAAATGCCTCTCAGTAACATGTCTAGGATTAGTTTTTAACATTGCTCACAAAGACTACTTTAAAAGAATGCTGTTATCGTCTGCCCTACTCCTTCAGCTTAATAGAAGATTTCAAGCAGTGTAATATGACCCCGCCAGGCACTAACTGCAGTAGTCTAAGACTGGCCACAGCCCTATACTGTAGCTTTTATATTCCAGTGGCAATGAAATTATCATAAGAGACAAGACTGGAAGTGAGCAAGCCTATGCTTACCTAATGATAGTCATTATGGAGGTCAGATATTAATGCAAAAATATATAATCATCAAATTAGCCCAATTTTTCCAATGCATTTGTTCAACCAGTAGTTTGGTCTGCCTAATAATGCTGCTGAATGCCTGATTGGCTATTACACTAAGTGAGGGCTAGACCATTTGGCATGTTTTACAAGTGAATATATCTCTGATGTGGACTCATGGTGCAACAGGCTATGATGTAACAGATCAGGAGAATTCATCATCTGCCTTTTCAGATGTAGGCTAATAAGATGGTAATAACCTAAATGTAAGAGAACCGGAGGATCACCAGTTCCCCGACTGGCTGAAAACATCAGGGTAAGGGAAGTGAACGAAAAACGATCTCCCCTTAGTCAACAACTACTCCGCATGCTGTTGAGTAAGGTGGGTGTCAGGGTAGTGAGAAGGGAGATTGTCCTTCCTTGAGCCAGTGACACTGGCCAGCTCCAAGGGCATTGCTGTGTGGCTGGCCCTTCGCTCTGACCTGCCTAGAGGGAGGCAAGTGAAAATAGAATTTCCCTATGGGGGTTGATAAAGTATTTGTATTAGTAGTAATAGTAGTAGTAGTAGTAATAGTAGTGCCGTCCAACAATAGAAAACTGTGGCTGTACTGCACAGGTTCCAAGGTTGAATCTGTGTAGCTGAGTGTGAAGCATGGCACTGTTGAAAAACACCATAGCAGCACCCATGGTTCAAAACTTCCCTTGACAAAGAAGTGTTAAAGAAGTGTTAGTCAACATGCATGTAAAGTTTGTTATAAAAAATAGTAGTCTATACACAAATTCAGTGTTCTCTGAAATGTTTCTTACTTTGCAAGGTTTGTTATAGGAAATGTATTCACTACTCTCTCTATTTGTCTCCATTGCCTTCTTGAAATTAAGTTATTTCATCTGCTTTCATCTGCTCACTGCAAAACTTATTTTTGTATAGAAGCCCCTCATTTTTCTATATGCAATATATAGTCCATCCAGATACCACAAAATTGAATTGTAGCAGCAGCAGGTCCTTTGCAATGCAAGGACTTTAGGGATCAATTTTTACTCGTTGTACATCTTGTGCAACCCTGTTTGTGTGCAACAGTGTCAACTATTATTGTATATACACGTTGTAATTATTCTCAAATGAACCCCACAGAGGTCTCAGGTTACATCTAATCTCTGGGCCATTAACTACTCACTAGCATTATGATAGTATGCAGTACAAATAACAAATAACTGCTTGGCATCATATATGTTTAGGGTATTATAGTTTTTAAGACATTTGTGTTAACAACCCAGTGCTGTTAAAAAGGGTGGTAAATGATATAAAGGCTTCCTTGTGTTCAGGAGAATAAAGCCTTGCTACAGTATAATGGGCTTGTCCTGACCTATTTGGACACTATAATGATGTCCCAGTGGAACTGAGAGTACAGTATAACATGGCTTAACTTGGTGAAATGCCTGGACATTGTGCTGGCCTATATAGTAATAACATAATATAAAATGTACAGAATTTCTAAGTTCATGGGCTTCGTGAGGTTTGTGTTGATTGACTTGTGGCTTAAGATGCATCAGGTTGCGGTACTCTTCAGAAAGATGCAAGCAAGTGGAGAATCATTTTGAAATTTTCTGATTTTTATAAGGAAAAGGGGCAGCACTTTCTTGTAACAATGCAATTTGATGCAATGCAGCACCCTGTATTATATAACTTTAATAACAGCATTGCTACACTACTAAAAAGAAAAAAAAAATCTGTGTCGCATTTTACCAGCATCCTTTATCTCAGGAAAGGTGTCAGCATGGATAGCACTTGATATATTTCAAATGTGATCGTATGCTGTCCCGTCAGGTTTAGCGATGGCCAACATACAGCAGTTTTTGATGTCGCTGTAAATTAACTCTGCCTGAAGCGTCTTTGGCATCCTTACTTACTTGTACCTTTCTACCTCTCCATCCTTTTCACACCCTTGTATCTCTCCCTTTTATCTCCTCAGAAATCGTTAAGTTTTGCTTGTTCCTCATTCACTGTGTTGCTCTCTGTTCCCGTCTATTATATCACCTATATTCCCAAGATTTTAACTGGGGGGAACTAAACGTCAACCTCCCAGTGTTTTTCTGGGTCAAGTGCAAAATGAAATACAGACGGACTAGTCAGGGATGCACCAGCACTGGTTTCTATGGTAACTGCAAGGCTGTATTTAGTGCAGTTGTTTCGCTGCGCCTGGCTCTCTGTTTTCAACCAGCCGAGCAGAGAAGAGTGAAGACCTTTCCCAAGGGGCTAAGCAGAAAGTGGGGCAACATATCCCATCACCGTGCATCAAACAACATCTTTCAGCTTGGAAAGGGATCATATTCTACCTGTTTAGAAAAAAAGTGGTTTCAGACAAACAGACATATACAATCATGATCAAAAATGTAACAATCACGATCAGAAACGTCAGACACCTTGTCACTTGTCTTGACACAAATACAAACTTATGACCCTTACAGTCAGTGTCATGACTTCCCCATAAACAAGTGGACAGAAAGGATGGTGCAACTGTCAAGCAAGAGAGGCACTTCTCTTACAGAGCATTATTTGAAAAGAAATTGGTTATAATGGTTAAATTGATGGTTAAAATAATGGTTGATCTGGTTAAAGTGCTATTCAATAAGTCGTAAGAAATATTGTAATACATTGTCTTAAGCAAGGCCCTATCTTTTTGAAGGTTTTAAGCAAAATTTGATTTAGGGCCTTCCCAACTGATTTGAAGTTGTTGGTTTCAACCCATGAAATATATAATCTCCCATAATGTGGGTTAGGGTTAGTTAGAGCTAGGCTCTAACTAAGAAACAAGGAACAGCCGGCTCATATGGTTTCATGTGAAATGAGAAGCTTATGAATGATAATATTAATAATAAATGATGAAATTAAAGAGTATTTGTATTTGTGATAAATTACATTTTAGTGACTTTTGAAAACAATCAGCCATAGTGGCTGACTGAATAATGCTGTACTTGCAATATAAACACTTTTTACATTTTTCGTACAATTATACAACATGATTATAGAAATGAGGGCAAATCCAAATATGGAAATCTTTACAAACAGCTTTATAAGGTCATCATTAATAAGCTTGTTCACATGACACCACTGTATAACTGAATTTTGCTATATTACTCTTACATTACTATTTCATTAGGTCTGGTTTTAGTAAATGAGCATTTATTATATTTATACATTTTTTTTCTCTTGACTAAAGAATATTGCTAAGGTCTTTACGCTGGAGTAGCTGATTAAAAACATGAATGGACTCCAGGCCTGCCATTGTATTAAGCACAAAAAACAAATCTGGGCAATGCAGGCAAAAGGGGACACACTCAAAATTATTTAGTGCCACATAAATCTATAATGTGTAGCACATCTGGGTGGTTATGCCACTTGTATTACTAGCCCACGCCATTGGCAGACAGACAGCATTTCCCACTTAATGTTGTATAAGCCTGCTGCTCATGATAAGCATGTGGCATGTTACAAAATTAATTCCAGTCAAAACATGGTGAGGGACATGCATCATTGCCAAGTGACAGCTGAAATTTGAGAAAATAAGAAGAGAAGAGCAAGGGTATGACGAGGGCAGGGCTGCAGCAGTTTGAAGCTCATTCAAGAGTGCAACAGTCGTTCACTGCGTTCCAGTTCAAGTTAAAGTAGCACCATGGGCCTGCTCCCACATGGCATGGACACATGGTTGCAAATGGAAATAAATCATTAATTAAATTAAGCACAATTTGTATGATTCAAAATGGCTAAATGTCCAAATAGCTGATTACTGGCTATAGAAACCATAGCCTGTATAACAGGTCACCTACAATGGACTAATGGGCTAAGAGCCTACAATGCATTCAAATTATTTTTTATACTGTAGCTCTTCCAGCTACAGTATAATTTACCCATGAGTTATAATTTACCCATAACCCCTGAACAGAACCCACATTGTTTAATGCACAGAGCTGTTAAGTATAAATAATAGTCATATTAATTGCTGCCACTCACAGCGTCCCGTTGAGGTTGAAAGTCAAATGTGCTGCTGACAGACCTCCTCATCAGTCTGAAGCCATAGTTTATTATTGTGAAAATAATAATATTAGTATTACAGGCATTTATTTTCTGATGGGAATTGCTTCCTTGTTTCTTTCAGACCAGCAGGACCAATAGGGACCATATGTATAACAATATGCTAGTAGGGATAGCTATACGCTTTGATGTATTAAATATCTGTGAAGCAAGACAATTCTTACTGTCATTTTTATTATTATCATTTTATGATTTTATTATTTATTATAAAGTAAATTTAGATTTCTGTAACCCAAATGCATAAACATGCAATGGGAAATGGGAAAGTCATATGAATGTAAAATGGGGAATGGGGAGGGAAATGAGCCAAAAAGTGAACTCTTCATCTCATGTAAGTACATATGGAAAAAAAGTGTTAATGGAGAGGAAATGTTACAAAGCAGGCTCACTTTGCTTTAGAAAGAAATGCAGGCATTAGAGTGCTTGAATATTGTCTAGCTCACAATAAACTTTTCTGACTTCAAATAGATGAGGAAGGCAACGCAGAATTGACAGCGCTGTGGAGAGCTGCTTCAGAGTTGGGGCCATGGGCACAGCATGTCTTGCATCTATGAAGAAAAAAAATATATTCACCCCCTTGACTCGTCATGCTTTATGTTGAGCTTCAAATGGTTTCCAAAATGCACTCATTTGGGATTTTTGTCTGAGTTTCGTAAAGTACTATTTTATCAAAGTGAAAAGGAGAGTCTTGAATTTCTTGCTCAGCAGTTCATATGAAATAATACTCATATTCTTAATATTGGAATTAGGAGTTTTAAATCATGTTTTCCTTTCAGAATTGTTGTAGTTCTGTGCGTCTTGCTCTCTTGCTGATACTAAGTCTCTTCAATATATCTTAATGCTATTTTTTAGTGTAGGATGTAAAAAAACCAAATAACATTGGACTACCATACTCGTACCATACAAGTGAACCCTCTGTATTTTCAGTGTATAGTGGCAGGAATTTAATTTCTCTTTGGAGCCTCGAGAGCATGACTTAATTACTATCTATATGTGAACAACATTTTTCACACTCTTCTTGTGTATTCTGAGAAGTGATATCAGATTTTTCAGCAAAAAGATAAAGTCGGACCATTTTTTTCTCGGAACTTTCTTTCACAGACACCAACTACAGTCAAAGGAAGTGTAAAAAATATGACATAAAATATTGAAAAATCTTTGCCAATAATGGTGGTTAGAACAACTGAATGCAGGACATCAATGCTTTTACAAAATAGATTACAAACTAGAGGTTTCTTCATAATGCCTCACAACAAAATCTATCCTCTCAATACTGATGTTGCTAAACAAACACACACATACAAAACACAAGACAGACACAAGACACCTCACAGTGCCGAAAGGGATTATTTTCCATTTAGTTTTACAGATGTAATGGCATACTGATGTATAGCCTGGAGAGACTCTTGTTGGGGACTCGTGCTATGGTTGTCAGGAATTTTACATCCAAATGAGATTAATACTATGTTAATGCCATCATTTCAAAAGTAGGTGGCCTTTTCCGATCCTGTCAACGCCACATTTTCCATCAGTTTTATCTCTTTGGACTTGCTCAGATGTGTGACAATACATTTTAGGGTGCAGGACAAATTGTCCACTCTCATTTTGGACTTAGGGAGACAGGAATGAATGTCACTTGCACAGACATTCTGCCTCTGTTACTATACTGTATAGTCAAAATCCTTATCCCTCTATAATTATCTCATATTACATATATCATTCGTTCAATGTCTGCATGCCTAGTGTACATGTTCATATTCTGCTTGAAAAGTGGTTTGTATGTGTTCACGGTCTATACAGCTCACCCCTAGACTAAGCCAGGATATTCCTAGAGATAATGTCTCCTGTTTGATTTATAATGAGTGAATGTGTAGAGGAGTAATCTACTTTTGAGGAGCTGGGGGCCGAGGGGGAGAGCTGTATGACTGCGAATAAAACCACCTCCAGACTACAGAGCTGCCATTAATCAGACGCTGGGCTGACAGTCCAATGCCTGCTGCTACATTCCCTTCAGACACTGTTCTAGGATATTTATGTTGATTGTCTGTAGTCGCTCTACCCCCTTCCTCTCCCATCCACTCCTTCCCTGTCATTAATTAAAAGCATGTAGAGAATTTGACTCGTAGCTCTCTTAAAACATGCACACTAATTTTCCCATTGGGCTGTTTTCAGCCGGTCTGTTTTGGCTCAGGAGGCTGTCTTTCTCTGGTTCTGACAGGGGATAACATGCCACAATATACTTCAGTTCCTATAGTTAGACTCTGGATGACATGGCTACTGCTGTGAAAAAAATGAGTGTATTTAGTGATAGTTGAGAGACTAACTTGCCTTGTGGCCTTCGTTTAAGTGCTGCATTCAAGACACATTGTCATCATTGAGGTTGCAGCCACTAAGCTTATGGGATGTGTGATTTAGTGTGCTGAGATGAGCCCCTTAGCTGACTATGACAGCGTGTGGTGTTAGACAAGGGAAGGCAGAGTGTTATTTTCAAAATGACACTGGCACAACAAAGTCAGAGGTTGCATGGCTATTACTGAGCTATGTGCATTAGTCCAATATTCCCTGTTTTGACATGGAACAAAATTCAAAATGGCATGTAGGACTTACAGCAGAAATCAGAGACACTGTATGTATGAAATATTCTGAAAATAAAAGTCTTAAGTTTTTTTTGTCTCTGTAGGCATGCCTTTGTATTTGCTTCCCAAAGATGCAGGTTCCTTTCAACTGAAAGCATTGATGCCAGAAGAGCGCTCCATTAGTGTTTGGCTCCTACACATGAAGGTATATCGAATACTCCCATTGTCTGTATATGCATTAGGTACTCTGGAATCTGCAACAAAATGAAGCTGAAATTGTCAGAAATGGTGATCATTTTATTCCATGACTCCAGGTAGTCCCGGGCGCTTTAAAACTGCTGTCTGAAAATGGCAGAGAAGCTTGATTCCATGGCAAACAGATGCCAACTCACATTCCTTTTTATTTTCCTTCAGAGGCGCAATATTGGCTGAGAACATAAATTCAAAGTGAGACTGAAAGTTCATCTCATCGGGTTTTGGCAAGTATAATATTCCAGCCACACATGCACCATTTGATCAACTCAGAGGGTTAGGATTAGAATTGACATTTTCTTAGACTTAACGAAACTTGATTCCATGAAAAAAGTTAAGATATCAGTTTTTTTGTTCAGTGGTTTTAAGCGTGAGGACGTGCTTGTTTTTCCTTTCTTGAAAAGAGAATCTGCTACATTTCACAAAAGGCACAAAAGCTGTACTGAGAGAGTTAGGCATTCTTCCTATGTAGGTGCAGCACAGTTGTGGGTGGAGATGTGTGCCCTCAGGTTGAGCAATAAAATCATCAAACAAAACACAATGTAGTCAAAGCTGGCTATTTTCCAGAAGTTTAGAGGGCAGAGTGGGAAAGATGTTTACGGTCTGGAGAAACCACACACATTTCAAGGGAATGGTAAGATTTATTAAGTATTGAGTCCATTCAAACTACACAGTAATTTATCAGACATGAAAACCTTTTGCTGCAGCAGCACAGTTTTAGAGTAAATAAAACATCAGAATTTACTTCAGTGTGCTGTCCAGGCCAACACACACAGGTCAGACACCAATATGGTTTCAGCGCTTCACATCACTGCCCGGTAGCATACTTCAGTTTTCTCTGATTCAGTGCTCCTTCCCTCCCCACAGGTAGTCTGTATAATATTCAACTGTCAGGTTGAATTCCCTCCCTGAGATGTAGTGTTGTTAGCAGGGTATGGCACGTTGCAGGGCTGTCTGCCCAACAGCCTCCCATCACCCTAATGAGGCCGCTGGTTTTATAATGTAAACTTGTAGGACAGGGGTTGGCAAACTTTTTTGGCATGAAATCTACCTTTTTCTCGAGTAGGTTGAGGTGAGCGGCGAGTGTCAGTCAAGCAGATTCAGTGAAAAGCGTTCATAACCAGAATTATGCAAGCATGGATTACATAAATCATTTCATGTTGATGATAAAGTAGAAATTCTGACTTCTTGGGGAGACAAATCACTATTACTACCACTACTATTACTACCACTACTATTTAATAATAATTATTATTATTATTATCAGTAATTATAATTATAATTATTATTATTATTATTATTATTATTATTATAAGAAATAATA
>CABFOQ010052849.1:59468-86928 GCA_900660455.1 Gephyroberyx darwinii
TATTCAGTTTTTAAACCAATATTTTGGTCTATACATCTATACATTTATAGATGTATATAAATGTGTATACATCTATACATTTATTTGACTTCAGAAATGAGTTGTATTGCACATACTGAGGACAATATAAAAGTGGTTCTTCAAAAAGGTTTAGCAAATGGGCACTAACATAATGGCCATTTGTTATGTTAACAGGGTTTTTGACATCTGCTTCTTCTTTTCTGCGATCATATATCACTGTATGTGCATTCTTGTCATACTCATTTGCTCATATGCACCTTGTGGCTGGATAGCGTCCAGAATTGTGATCACAATGCGAGCCTGATCCACCTTCATATCTGGAGAATCTGATAGTAATGTGAGAAAATCTAATTTCTGTGTATATAAACCTGTCCCCGTAATGCCTTCTGACAGTAGCTATTGTAACCCTAATTTATATGATATTTTGAGTTTTTTCTCTCATTGGCTAGCACTTGATGTGTCCAATCTTGCTTTCTGAGAGTGGAATATGAGTCTGACATTGCTTTGCAGCAGCAAACCTCTACATAAAGGGATGTTGTGTAAGTGACAGATACTGTTGAACTGGGCATGTCCGAATTGACTGTGTTAATAAGCTTTAGGGGCCAGATGATGGTTCAACCTGTGATAATAACCCCTACTGGCCTGCACATCCTGCTGATTGACTACTTGAGCATTATATACTATCATTAAGATGGCGCCCCATATTGCTGTATAGAGATGAATGTGCAAGCTTTGGATACCTCTTTTTTATGTTGAAGAATCACGTTCATGGTGTGTTAAAAAGCATTGAACAATGTCTTTTAATAATAAAAAATTAAAATTAATTGCGCAAATTAATTGTCAAACATTAATTTGCACGACTTCATGAACAAAGTAGGATGACTATATTATATATTATAAGTACTTGATATTTGCAAGGAATTATTGGTAGTGTTACATAAAGAAACTCTTGGGGTTGGCTACTTGTGTTCCTATTACTAGCAATAGTTGTAGTTGAGATTGAGGCTTTTAGACTTGTCTAGCCATGTCTTGTCTTTGTTTTCAGTTTATTCAATAGATAGGTATAGTGACTAATCACAAATAGCTTAATGTCTGGTTAGATTTGCTTTAAGACTGCAAACTAATGAGGATTGAAGCTTTCTGACACTGAAAAAAATATATATTACTACAGCTAGCATTGAGCGGATCTATTTTGAAGCAGGAGCTTGACTGATAAGATTAGGCCTGTTCTCACATCTTGCTAATTAGCATCGCTGGTCACGGTCGCATGGAAATCGTGGTGCTAGAACCCAACTCATCCAAATCCATGTCCATCTGTCTTTAGTTCATTTTACCCCGTAACCACTAAAATGGCAGTGAGAATAACGTTACCTGGAAATCGGTTCTACACTTTGATATGGAACGTTAGCGGGAACATTCATCTCTTTTTTGCCTTGATCCCTGCGGCTCATGTGTGCCGTAATGTGTGAGACCAGCCAGTGAAAAGGGTAGGGCTGCTAGCAGAAATGGACAGAAATACATCTGAATATCAATAGAGGTTTTAACCATGCAAGGATAGGTCTGATGTGATGACTGTATAACTCTTTGTTTTTTTTCTAAATTGTTCTGCAGTGGAATAGCAAGCATGCAAACCGATCAATTGCAAGCACCACGTAGCTCTCCACAGTTGTACGATGTCAAAAGTATAACCTGCAAAAAGCTTCAACATTATTTCAGTGCTACATCAAGCATTCATGTAAACAGTTTTAAGAAAAAGCATATATGCATTTTTTATATGCATTTCTTTGAAAGAGACTGAACGTGGTATACTGTAGCGACAATGAAACAGACAAACAAATCAAGATCTGGAATCTGATGAAAATAGATTTCTCGAAAGCCAATGTCAGGCTCCAGTCTGCATCTGAAATGCCATGTAAAGAGGGCCTTGCTGAACTGTGGATCAGGCCCGGTGACAGGGGTTGTGGTATATTCCTTCTGTCTGGGTTATCAGTCTCTGACAGCCCACTGCTCTCTGATGGTTGCTGCCGTCACAGGAGCATGCATCACACACTTGTCAAAGCGCCTCTCCTCCACCCACCCCCATTCCGCTAAAAGTCAACATCACAGTCTCACCACACATATACTTGCATGCACACATACACACACACACACACACATATACACACATACAGACACCGTTTCCATTATGGTGACAAATCCAGCCTGATCTGGCACCCATCCGTGAGTCATGGTGTGGTGTGTTGAGCGAGTCAGACTCCCCCATCATCTGCCTTTCACAGAGTGATCTTCGTGGTCTCCGAGGGGCTGTCTGGTGGTCTGGTTGCCGGAAGGTCAGGACTCAAGCCTCTCCGTGGTCAGGATCGAGAACAGTCACGCATTGCCTGAGCTTGGAGGTGCAAGGTGCAGCTCCCCAACACTTTGGTCAGGGTAGTGATCATGGTTTGACACGGTTGAATCTATTAACCTGTGAGTTCACCCCACACAGCTTGCCTGGCTGAATTTCTTCACTGATGCCTTTGTCTATGTATACATATTCCTTCTTCCACCCTGGCTCTTATTTGCTCCTGTGATGGGATTAATTACAATGACTCCTCTCTGAATATAGCTTCAAACTCAATGTGGCAAGTCCCATTTCACTGGCTAGCGCCGTAAGTGATAAAACCTGTCTTGGGTTACATAATGAGAACAGTCTCTCCAACCCAAATGTAAATGATGATAAAGTGACAGATTTCCTCCAGGCCTGGCTAAGATGCTTCCAATAATATTAAATGTAACTAACAAACCATATTGGTTATTGTATCTGTTAGAGTATATATAGTGCATTGCAATAAATAATGAATGCTGCCAAGAGGGGCAGTTTTGGCAGTGAATATATAAAATACATGTAGAGATGTGATAGGTGCCCAGATAGTGCTGTCATATTCACCAGCAATTTTTGGTACACAGCAATTAAGCAAGCTTATTGTCACGCCCGTTTCCCTCTCATAATCAAATCAACACTGTAAAATTGACCTTGACAGAGCAGAGGCCCTTTCACTCCTCTGCCTCGTTCTCATGGTGCAACAGAACATTAGAAAGCTGTTCCATTGCGGTCTCTCTCGTTGCTCCCAAAGCCATTAACAATTAACAATCAACAATCCATTTTTTTCCCACATCGTAGTCTCCTGTTGTCTATGGTTGGAGACACCATAATACAAGGCCATCTAGCTTAGATTTATGTGACTAATATGTGTACAAAACCATATGGTTGTTGGTGGTAATTACTTGTGGAGTTGCAGTGGACTGTAACTAACTACTTTTGACCTCGTTTATATGACTATGCCTAAAGTGTTTTCAGCAGGGTTAAATACATGTGTTTTTTTTTCTTAATGATTTATAATTAGTGTTTTCATTGTGATGTCAATAGAGTGATGCAGGGATGACGTATTTTTGTAGGCCAACCCGGAAGTTAGCATCGCCCTGGTTCCCTCGACAAAAAGCCAATGGGATGTTTGCATTGGATTTTGGATTATTGAAAATAAGCTCTGTGGCAAACAAAAGTTTATGATACTTACACGTTTTGTTCAGCAAGATAATCTTCACAAATTAACACCACGTTTATGATTTTTGAAGCATAAATGCAATCACCAGAAGTAAAAAGCTAACGTGAGGCTATCAACAAACTACACCACAGTCGCATGACTTCAACGTCACCACCACTAAAAATACTATAAATTGATAAATCTACAAGTTGGAAAGTTTGAGTTGGAATAGTTTGGAAGAGCGCGAGTAGAAACACAACTAGAGGCTGTAAAGGCAAAACAGGTGAGTAGATGAGTTACCGTGTTCGGCGTGATGTCGTTTAATGTCCCCGACAACCTCTGTAGTCTCATTTAGCCACTTGTTAGCAACCGCCTTTTTTAAGACACGTAAAAGCTTCAAAATTCACCAGTGGGGTATTTACTGGCGTATTTAATGTTGTAGAACAAAACGTGAAAACATCTTAAGCTTATGTTAACCACAGACCTTATTTCAGGCATCTAACCAAAATCCAATGCAAAAATCCCATAGGCTTTTTATCAAAGGAACCGGAAGTGCTAAAATGCTAACTCTCTTCCGGGTTTTAGGACTCATTCCTGCACCACTCAATTGATGTATACACTGAACCCTGTATGTGTACGCACTTTAAACAATCTGCGTCCTATGATGTTTTGCTAACGACGATTTTATTTTATTTGCACAGTATTTTAGTTTTTTTGGCTTTTATTTGTACACGTTGTACACTCCAGCATAGTAGAATGACAATGGAGTTGAATTGAATATAACTTTGAAATGTGCTACATTCAGATGACAATAGATTCAAAGTTTTGAATGGCCTTAATTTCACTGATAGAAAATACTTGTGCTTGTCATTACATTTCAGCAGCCACCTTTTTTATGCTTACATTAAATTATATTTGCATCAATATAGAACAAAAGAAACAGGCCTTAAGATGTCAACACTGGTTGAATTGAGATGTAAATTCATTGCAAGGTTACGTCAATCTCATTTTACAGCTTTGAGACAGAGGGGAAAACTAAGGAGGTGTTAAACAAGAGAGCTTTTACTTGGGCAGAGCATAACAGCACTGGATCATCTAGTCATTTCAAATGTGGACAGAAACTTAAGTGCTTTAAAATGGTTTAAAGTATAGTGCTACATGGAAAGGCATTATTAAGCTGAATAATGTGTCTCTATTATTTGAGAGGTGGGCAGGAAGTCTTTTGGTTAGGTATATAGAACACTCAAGTAGGTTCAATCGTGAGTCATCATTTATCCTTGTGTGCAGAATATCTCATCTAGTTGTAATGCTAGGTGGTACAATGTGAAAGTATGTGTGTGTGAGTATTTGCGTGTAAGCACACAGACACATGCACTGGGTAAAAGGGTCAGTTGCGATATTTTAATTTATTCAACATTGAACTTGTTTTTCTCCTTACCCAATCCGACAGCAACTCATTTTGACAGTTTTTACAGTCGTATTTTCCAGCTTGTGCTGTGACTCAATGGGCTACACACAAAGAAAACCTCCTTACAACCCCTTTGGTGGGTCCTTTGTAGTCAGACAGTGCTGTAGTTAATCTCTTACATGGTCAGAAGCTGTCAGCTGCTTCCACGTGTCATATTCATTCTATGAAAGACTTTTTATGTTGTTAAATTATGTTCCTAACCATACAAAATGTCCAAGGAGATGATACAGGCCAAAACAATTTGAAAAGAATATGGCTATGAGAAAGTTGTGCTCGAAACAGCCCAAAATATTTTCTCTTCATTCTTCCTGTAAACACTCACTGTGAGTGTTTATTCTATGTGCACATGGGAGCATAGCATCATTTCTTAGGAATTTCTTCGCAAACAGTCTGTTTGACTGCAATCCTGTTTCATCTGTTGTGTTATTCGTTACTCCCTCCTCAAATACTGTGGAATTAGTTGCTGCTGTTGAGCTTCTGGCCAGTAGTGCCCCTAATGTAGGCACATTGCCCATATTTCCTTTTTATCAGATGCATACAACAAGAAATGAGCCCAGAATTTGATTTTATGGGGCATATAAACACCATTTGTAAATGCCCAAGCTCTCCTCAAAGACAGTAAAATAAACTTGAGTACACATTTCTAGTAATTTACTCCCCTGCCCCTCCCATATATTAAACACAAGCATGTACATTTTGGAACCACTTGTGAAATCTGTATTGATCACACAGAAATTTGTTACAGTAAAAATCAGTAGCAGAAATTTGATGAAGACCCAACATAAATGGGGAGATCATATTCTCACACATTACCCAAGAAACAGTGTGTGTGTGTGTCAAAAAAGCAAATCAATTATTATTGTCATGAAACAGTGAACAATGCGTTTCTGTGGCTTACCTGTGAGGTTTTCTCAATCTATCTTAATGGAAATCTGCCGTTTCTCTGCAATCTGGACATACAGAAGCATGGGCTGCATCCATATTGAATCCAACATGAGATGAATAGCAAAGACAGAAAATGGCCTAGCACTAAAGAGAGATTTTAAGATGTATTTAATATCATAATAATAACATATAATATACAATAATACAAAAAAATACAATATAATTTATAGCAAAACAGGCATGCCCCCTATGTTCTAACCATATTTACCGGTGCGGTTGTTATCAGCCTTTTTCCCAGTTACTTTGAACCTGATCCGTCTTCATGGTACATCTACAGTGGCATGTGGAAAAGGTCTATGGTGAGGCACAAAATGGATTGGGCGTCCATGGTGGCTAATTCTGATTCAATGAATTGAGAGAGCTGTGTTAAGGATGTTAGGCATTAAAGAGTTGTCTTTTTCATGGGATTATCTGCGAGGGAGGAAGTGAGTATTCAGACGGAGCTGACTGGCACAGCAAGATCAGCTTCCATCCAAGTAGAACACTTCTTCAGGCATGCAAAACATGCAGACTTAAGTCACATAATCCCTTTCAATATCAGTGAGAATGTCAATACGCTGACATGAATGGATAGGATACGATGGTTTTGCAGGCTTACTGTTGTTTCGGATCACGGTATTTTGCAGTGTTATTTTGGCAGGTTACTATTATTAGCCATTACAGTGATATACATGTGATATAAGTGTTAGATCCACTTACGCTATGATGACAAAACATATTTAAACCTGTGGTGAAATGCAGTCCTACGTAATGACATTGTAAACAGAATTCCAACCTGCATTTCTTTTCTATTGCACCCCAACATTATAGCATTATTTGTCCAGGGCCTGCAGATATTGAGGCAAATAATTGGATACACAAAGCACTGACTCAAGTGCATCTCAGAGGCTAAACCAACAACGGTGCTCTCTCCGCATTTGGGCCTGAGTTCAAATGAGACTATAACTGTGGATCATAACTGGGGTTTGCTGTGCTATTTCTTTCACGGACTTGTGGAAACAGTGTTCCATCAGCATGACTAAGCAAGGCTGTCCAGCTAACCATGACTGTTTGAGAGAGCTGCGAAAACAATTGCTTTTCGAAATAAGTGTTTTGTTTTGCAAGCGTGGACTTTATACAACATAGATCTTGCTAATATGTCAAAAAAACATTTGTTCAGCATCATAATCCTACTGCCAAGCATTTGAAATCTTGTAGTCATACAATATAAGTGGCAGTGGTGTCAGATACTACAAATTTCAAAATGTTGAAGGTTTAAACTTGGATTGGATTCTCCATTTTCCAAATTGATCCTCCTTCAGAATATAACTATAATTATATTATATTATAATTATATAACTATAACTATAATTATAAGTTAATTGCCCCTTCAAACAAGGGAGACATTACAACTTTACTAAGTCATAAAATGGATATTAAACATGCAACAGCAAAGAAAATAGTGAAT
Source organism: Gephyroberyx darwinii (assembly GCA_900660455.1). Classification (NCBI taxonomy): domain Eukaryota; kingdom Metazoa; phylum Chordata; class Actinopteri; order Trachichthyiformes; family Trachichthyidae; genus Gephyroberyx; species Gephyroberyx darwinii. The sequence goes on from CABFOQ010052849.1 coordinate 66,871, forward strand.
ATGAAATTTGCCCGAGTTCTGTGAGGTATTTAACTATTATATTAGGCAATAGGCTGTACATGCTGTCTATTTGGAAAATGAGAATCTTACATTGTGCCATATCTCAGGGAAACCGCTTGGTATATCTTGAATATGGAGGGTTCTGCTGTTAAGTTATTTTACCCGTTATTTTAGCCCATAATTTGCTATTTGGACATGGATTGCTGTCAATTTTGTCAATGGGAGCACTACACAATCTTGCACAGCATTAGATATGTGGTTGAAAAGCTGAGGGCCCAAATGGTCCAGTTAAGTTAAAATAAACCACAAAATGTTTTCAACTTAACCTAAAAAATTTTCTTTTCACCTTCCAATTTCAACCATGGAAGTGCCATTGATAGGCTATCTCTTATATCTGATTTTTAGACGTGCGTTAAATATTTATTTCTGAATGAGTAATGGCTAGCTTTAAATGGTGTTTGGTTTGCTTGAGGACGTGGTAGTCATGGCTCTTGCTGTTGCTACTGTGCACACTGTCAGCAACACAGGGCATAGTGTATCATTTCCATTGTAAACTACAACAAAGGGTTATAGGAAGAAAAAAGGCTAAGTAGTGAAGATGAGCATACAACATGTGCAGCCTGCCATAAATGAGAAATTGAAAATGACACTGATATGGGGTCCATAGTCTTTAAGACCTTATCCAGGCTCTTCAGTGCAATCAATACACGCATCCAAGACCTTGCGGTCGAAGTACCCACTAATGCCCCCACTCACTTGTTTACCTCTGCAATAATAAAGTAACATTAACTCTGTTCTGACATAGGGACGAGTACATTAGCAGATTACTGAGTGAGAGAGAGCGATAGAGACAGAGATTGAGAGCTATGACGCTATGAACATTGCCCTGTGTACTATGGAAGTGAGTAGCCAGAAGTTGCTGTGTCCGAGCAAACCCATCCTTCTTGTACACCATCTCACGTGCCTCCTGATTATTTATGTGCTGCCGGTAAATCTGCTGAGCATGGCTAAGTATATAAATAGGAGTATGGTCATCATCAGAACCTTCAGCTTACATGGTGTTGGGGGGGAGTGGAGGGGGAGGAGCTTATTACTAGAGCATCAGATCATGAACAAGAGAGAGACTATCCTCCCTTACTCATCAAGAACCCAGGGAAACTCTCATCCCTCATGTGCTCGTCGTCTGCATGTTGGGTACTCCTGCTGACCTCTGTCGCCGTTGGTGCACAACTCTGTGTTAGGCTCATTGCATAGTTATTCATATGGGATGACTAAGTGCATTATTCAATTCCCATGTTCCCCTTGGTTCAGTGACTTATATATATGGGACACGGTGTGCATTTACACACAGTTGAAATGCAACTCTGGTTTTTATTATAAATAGCTGCATAACCACAGCAATCATTAGAGCATAGATTATTTGATGTGATTTTCACAGGCCTCTTGTGTTATTGTGTTACAATGGCCGAGATTCAGGAATCATATCAGTGTAAACTAATACATCAGCACAATTATTTTTTACTCTCAGCATTTTCAACCTTGGCGTTATCTCTTGCATTGGAGCTCTTTGCAGTGCAGCCCACATTAAAAGCCTGTACATTGCCTTGGGTTGTTGCCTTTCTCTGGAGCTCTCACATCTCTGGAGGTCACATTGGCCACCCTGAAGGTACTGGTAATGGTCAGTGTGCCAACTGTGTGGGCATGCTAAGAGAACCATATGCTGTCTGTTAAGTCACAGTCAGTGGAGGCAGCAGTGTAACACGGTTGGCTGGTATCTAATGAAAACCACAACATGCTTGACTGCCTTTGTTAAACCAGGGGAGTAAGGATACCATCAGTTTAGCATGCAGTGGATTAGGACAGATATTTCTCACGTCATTTGCTTCCTCGTCATGTGAATTAAAGGTTTTGTAATCCACAGTGATTGCTTCAAGAGAGGAGTGTGAAAGGAGTAGAATGAAAAGGCTTGTCTAGACTCTTGCCACTATTGGCAATGTGTGTTATTGCTTCATTTCACCATGGCCCAAGATCAAATATGCTTTTTTTCTTTACTGAGGGCTTTCCAATAGTACTGTGGGCCCTGGCCTCATAATGTTTATTTTAGTCAGACCAAGCAATAGAGAAATAGGATGTGTTGTGTACCCAAGACTTTCACACATGGTTTAGACTTTGGCATAGAAAGGCTCTGCAACAAGTTCTCGTTCACTCTTCATTAGGAATTCTAGAGGGTGTTTCGACAGAGAGGTGATAATGTTGCTATGGGCAGCACTGGCTTCGAGTCACGCACTTTGAAAACTGATATCATAAAATACAGGCACGCTTTTTCTTTTGAATCACTTTTTTTGTTTGTTTCTGTTGAGTTCTCATCTTTACCTCTGCAAAAACAATATAAAATGTCCAGTGAAGCATCCATTCTTTCAATATGTGGAGACAAATCTACCAAGCTTACAGTTACCTAAGCACCTGCCTAGCCCCATGTTCTGAGGCTCTGAGGTCCTGAAACACTGAACAAATTGTTGTTTGTCCTTGAGGATAGTTGCGAGAGAAGCCAGAGAGAAGGTACATTGGGTTTCAGAAGAAAAGGGAAAATCAAACCGCCACCCTGACAGCTGCAGTTTTATAATCTAATGAATCATCAGTCATAAATGGCAGCACTGGAGAAGGCATACAGTTGGAGGGTATGTGTGAATCTTATAACGTGAGCTATTTTCTGAACCACATCACGTAAGCTTTTAAAGATGCAAGTCCTCTGTTTTAATAATCCTTTAATGATGTTTTTGTACTTTTGTTGTTGAAGATGCCGCCTCACGTTCCTCTCTGCAAATCACAAATTCCACTACTCCCTCATTTGTCCAACCAGACATTTGTCAGTTTTAACACAAACCGCAAACACACCATTCTGTATTCACCTCTTAAAAAAACAAAAAACATTGTAGAGTAGCAAGTCAGACAGCCAACTGTTGTATAACTCGTCAGTGTGTGTGTTTGTATGTGTGTGACGGTGCATGCATGTGTGATATGTGTGTGTCTTTATGTGTTTGTGGGGGCTTAGTAGATGGGTGTGTGAGTAGGGGAGCGTTAGCATGCAATCCATGTAAGATTACAGCTAAAGCAGCTACAATTATTCTGGTGATAGTGCAGTGTGAAGAATATCAATCATTTCCTTAAGTGTTGGATGCTTCAGGGAGCATGAACAGAGGATGGACATTTCAGTGAAGTGCGGCACGCATGAATATAATTGTACTTCTCACATCCCCGTCTTAGGTCAGTTCCATTGGACATTATATAATGAAGAAATGAAGTTGCATTAACATTTTGATAGCATTCTGAATGGCTACTCCGAGTATACTAGACGAAGTTGAAAATACATGTTTGTGTGGAATATCACCTGTCATGGGAGCACTCGCAGTGCAGAGTATAAAGTGAACACTAAAAAAAGAAGAGGTCTGACCATTTGGGATGTAACGGACGGCTGCTGAATGACCTTGAAAGGTTCATCTTGATGTCAGTGTTTTTGGGATACACCTACCTGATTTACAGTTAGTAGAATGGAGAGTTCAGGTTGGTAAATATGTCTTGATTGGACACATGTATCATTGTGGTAGGGGCTGATAAAAGAACTGTTGAGATCCTAATCAAGATTGCTGCTTTGACAATTCAATTTGACAGTGTAGAATCAAACCTATTCCTCTGTTGTCATTATTCCTGAAAAAATCAATCCCTTTTTCTTCATCTAGAAACCTTCAATTAACTGTGATAGGTCCATGTATCCCTGTCAGTTGTGCACTGGGGACAGAGAGAGAGGAAATTGCCGCTGCCTTGAATTCTTTTACTTTCTTTTGCAATAGTTTGGTGAGACAAATGTTCCAAGAGTACAACAGTTCATTCAGGTCCTCCAGAAACGAAGCCATCTGTCTGTAAAGTGTTTAATAGTGTTTCTCTCAACCACATGAATTATATCTCTATGTAAATCAGAGTCAATTTGCAATTGCCAAGTACGGTAAAATGTACAGGAATGTGTCTTGGTGACATTGGCACAGGGATAAATTAACTTGAAGTGTTTTGCATTCTACAACATGGTGTAAGGACATCACAGTACAATAGACAATAGTTTATACATTTCACCGGGAGCATTCAATTATATTGACTACAATAGCTGTAATGAAAGATATGTGAAAAAATGTAACCTGTAAGAAAAACAAAACATTGTACAGCTGTTGCTTTGTTCAGTGTACAATCAATTATATGAAATATTAGTAGTGCATATCAACCTAAAGGGAAAAAATGCATTTCAAGAAATAGTCTGGTCTGAAATTATTTGATCTATTTTCTGTGGAGAGGCTGCCAGGTAAAACGATTGTTCCACAGCCACACAAATGTCAAATCATTTGTATTGAGTCTGTGGTGGAATCAAAGATTGAACTATAAATTGAACCTTTTCATGATTCTGACACTATTACAACTGGTGGCGTTTGCCCCCAATGTTATTTGTGCTTGCACATTAAGGTGTGACCATTTATTTTTCTCTGCAGACTGCTTTGAAGTGAACACCGTGAGAAGCATCTTAAAGGACACGATATTCTGGTGAGTCTCCCATTTTGAAATTAAAACCCTTGGCACATTTACATAATATAGTATCACACATAACGTAGCTTGACTATGATAATGAAGAGGAAGTGAAAGGGCACAGTGATAGGGAGGAAGGCTTTGGTAATAATATACTGATGCCCTCCTCTGACTCAAACTAGCACATTATGCTACTGTAGTTCAGTTCAGTATGCTTGATGCACTATGTACTGTTATCAGTTCAACACAAAATCAAAGAGTACACTATTCCTCCTTGTTTTTTTCCCCCACCATGACACTGATGAATGCAAAACATGACACCTCACTGTTCTTTCCCCCTTTGCTATCACACATTCACATACAGAGAAAGATCGAAGGAGAGAGGGAGAGCTCCTATAGACTGCCGTTCTTTTCCCACTGCAACTATCCCACAGCGTTAGCTATCCTTTCACATAGGCAGGGCTGGGCTGGCGCCATGGCTGTTTGCCTCACAGCCTGCGCAATGGGAGTCGGCTCCATTATCAGAGCCACTGCTTCACCACCCTGCAGCAAACCCAGCATCCTCTGCTCCTGCAGATTTAATTTCTTATCTCGATAGGGAAAACAGCTTCTCCGATGAACAGTAGAAAACACCCTGGGCTGCTGTAAACATGGATCCAGAATTCATACAATAGATGGTTTGATAAACTTGTGAACATGCACAGTGCTGATATTCCTCACAGGAATTTGCAGTTGGTAATAGATATTCTGGGGAATTTGTTTTATAAATAATGATTCTGGGAAGGAAACCTCTCTCCACCATTAACCCAGCAGCTTAAAGTAATTATTTACAGACCTGCCATCAATTGTCGTTTTCCGACCGCAGGAACTATCCAGGGTGTTCCAGGAACGTCTACCTTTCCCACTGGGGGAACCAGCCCCGAAAAAGGTTCCTCGTGAATAGTCCCTGGCCCCCCAAAAATTTCCTGCAAGCGAGGTAGTACTTTTTGGGGGGACCGGGAACCATTGGGGTGGAGTTGCATTACTGAACAACGCTGATTGGTCAATACAAGCTATGCAAAAATGCCAACCGCCATTTTTAAATATCGGCTTAAATATCAGCTTGTTCCATCTCTGCTTCAACTTCGGCGCGTCTCGTTTCCAAAAAATCATTTCTAATATCATGGTTATACCAAACCAGCATTGGAGAAAATTGTAGAATTGTAGTTTCTCTTTTGTTTTCACAACGGGAGGCTCTGTCGGATTGAGTGCCGTGCTACTGGTATGTCTCATACAAGAGGATGTGCCTGCGATGTGTTTACAAGCAACAGCTGAGTGATCGCCAGCGAGATTAGTCTCCCGCGCGACAGAGAACAGAACCTCAGGTGCAGCGTTAGAGATCGATTTAGATCAATCAGTACAATGACCAACATTTTATTTTGTAGCGGATCAACTCCACAGCTGCTTGAACTTCCTCCATGTTTGCCGTGTTGATGCTGTGGGGTCGTCGTGTACCTAAATGACATATGAAAACAAACTAAACTTCTTATTTACATAATCTTCAAAAGCAAGCTCGAACTCTTTTGGGGAACTAACGAGGTTCCTGCTGAGAAGGTTCCTGCTCAAAAAAGTACCCGAAAGGTTCAGGTTCCTGCGGTCGGAAAAATGAAATATCAAACCTCTAAACAGGATCCCAAGTAGTTGCTCTTGTTTGCTCTCCATTCTAGGAGTGTGAGTGTTATATTCTTGATGTCAGGTAGATAAATGAGTTTAACATGTGCACATGCCACCTTAAGATGTGTTTTCCGATTGTTAAAAGTCATGAGGGCACAGTATAACCCTTGGATACATGTCATAGTGACATGTACTCAGAAATGCTTTGGTGGAACAACACATGCAAGCTTTGTACTGTGAGGCTACAGTGAGAGTTACTGCTTATTATTATTGCTTTGTCATTTCCTATTTTGTGATGTCGCATTCAGTAAGAGGTCTGAGTCTTTAATGGACCCTAAGCATTTGACTTTGTGTGGCTTTTCTATTACTTTGCTAACAGATTGGCCAATTCCATGCAAAGCCGCTAGAAAAATAATTGTTTGTCAACTTTTCCAGGCCCTAAAACAAAAATCGTTATGTGAGTGTGTGAAGTTACAAGACCCAATAGCCTTGGTTAAATTAGCTTTCTGCTGAGCAGCGGTTGGTAAGATTACATGCATCAGGAATCTTGTATTCTGCAATGTTCACCAGTAAGCTTGTAGTTACTGCATGTCAGAAGCAGCTTTTTTACTGTGTCTAAGGAGGTCTGTCCTGTCAAGAGTAATTCATTAAAATCTTTCAGGAGCATCTCTGCTTGTAAAGCTTTGCAAACCTCCAAACATAAGAGCAATTAAGTTGATAAACATCTTCATTTCAGCACTTTTACAAAAAAGATTTTCAATCATAGATCATAGAACAAAGGATGGGCTGTGTAGTTCAGTGGTGTTTAGTCAGATATATCAGTTTCTGATGATGACATTAAATAAACACACAGGGCATTTTATTTCCTGTGACACGATTAACAAGTGGCCAGGCAAACCACTGGGTAGATTATCGGACTTTCTGACTATTTCTGTTCAAAGCATGTCAACACGAGTCAGACATGGCCTCTAAATGTTGCAGGTTTTCAGCCTGATAGTATTCAGGTTGCTATGGTTTAAATGATGGCACTGTGTAGGGGGGCATTGATTTTTCTTACTTTGAACCTGCAGTCCTGGCTGGATGCCTTTCTACATAAGGGGGGAAATTCCCTTTCATAGGAAAGGAGAAATTGAATTGTCAACTAGTTTGCCAATTTGGTTAAAATAGACAGGTAATAATCCACAGTGTGAGCAATCACAAAATCTTCAAAGCCAAAGGGGTGCAACAAACTATATACTAGGCATGATTTGTTCAACTAGAGGTCCACAAACCCTTTGTGGTTCTTTAATTAGCAGCAAGTTGTCATATAAATGAGGGAAACTGGGGCAAATGCCTGGTTTGCAAAGGTTTTTTGAAACACAGAAGAAGGTGGGTGTTTTCTCATTTCTCAAGCCTTAGGTTTCAGTGTGCAATTTTAAGATAAAAACAAAAGTAGATCAGATGGTCATTTAAAATGAGATTACCTTATCCACACTTTACTTGAGAAAGTGATTACGGTCTCTTTCAGTGATGAATTGAGTGCAGGAAATGAGTCTGACACCTTTGACACCTTATTATGTCACAGTGATTTTTCAGAGCCTGTTTTTTCAGACTCTATTTTCATATGCTTTCCCTCTAAAAGCCATATTGTTTGAACTACATAGAACAGGATCCGAGGCAGGGCTAATGGACATTCCTTTCTGATTCATTATTTTCAGTAGTCTTGATTTCATACATCTGTTGTTGTTCTCAGTATGATGGAGTTTTGCAAAGAAAAAAACATCCAAACATCTGCATGGATGCCACAAAGATATACCACAAGGGCTTGAATGTCTATAAGAAGAATGGTGTAAATCTTGAACAAGGAGTCAGTTGCTCATGATGATGGAATCAAGTGAGTCCTATGGAGTCACTGGACTCCATAGGACTCACTTGATTTTGCAGTGGCAGTTTAGAAAAATAATACAATTTGCAATGTTTTCTCTGTTTATTTGCATGAAAAGTGTAGACTGAAAAAGTTGTTTGTGTTGACAAATGCTTTGATTAGACTTCATATTGTTAAAACTATAGAAATATGAAAAGTTTGCATTTGTCATTTCTTTTTTATAACATCAGAGTGTTATGTCATTCAATAAAATGCATCATCCCTTTTGATTTTGCAAAAAAAAGAGATGTAAATTGTAAAAAATCTGGCGCCTTATCAGTGTAGTTCATGAAGTGAGGCTGCAACAGAGAAGAGCGGCCCCTCCCCCTTCATTGAGCTGCTGTAGAATTGCTCCATTCACCCCAATGAAGTTTTGCAGTCGGTAGGTACACTGGCGGGAAAGTTTTCTCCGAGCACAGGAAGTCGGGGCCAGCAAGTCCAAGTCCATCTCCTGGTACTGTAACCTTGTGTGACGTACTGGCATCGGAAGTAAGCCGACATACTGGCCCCCTGCTCTGAAACAGCACTGAGCAAGGTAGTGCCTCGGCTATCGCTACAGAAAGCTGGATTTGCCGTGAGCAAAGATGACTGTGTACGTGAATGGACAATGAATGGCTACCACTGTAAATGTTACCCCTTTTTTTACTAAACTGTATAAGACTTGAATTCCCACAGGCCATTGCGGCATACTTGCCTGGTCTAAAAGAATGTTTTTTCCATTATCATTTAGCAGGAAAAAGCAGAATCAGGTGACTTGAGTTTAATATCAGTTCAACTGCAGAGCTCTTAGATGAACCATTTTACTCTATTTGAGCAAATTTAGTCGTGTGCCTAATTAGTAGTCCAAAATATATGTTTTCAACTCATTTTAAAATGAGATTCTTTTCATGCAAATAGCTGTTTTCATGTCTTTTGTTGGCAGCTGCTGCTTTTTATAGGGTGCTATAATTAAACAGGGAGAGGGTGCAACCCTTTTTATTCTGTGTCAGTATGAGAAATGGCTGTTGCAAAACGTACTGTGGCAAAGCAATACAAGTCGAACAACAGCTAGATTACTCACACAATGGAATCAATTTTTAGGAGTGTGTATCTAAGGATTCACGAATTAATCCTCATCACCACAATGGCATAGATGTCTGAAAAGCGCCGAGAACCAGTTTGTGGAGAAATTTGGTAAATAGCATCCTAATAACCGCAATTCCCATTTATTACAGACAAATATCATATATTACAGCGTCTTATAAAAGTGTATTACCTATTAATAATATGGCTGGAATTAAAAACTATTATGAAATATTATTTTCTGCCTGCCCTTGCATAAGCCCCTGCTTTTTTGTGTTTTTAGACCTAATTAAAGGCAAACACAAGACAAACTGGAAGTTAATAGTCAATGTTAAGGTTAATTTAACACAGTGCACGCATTTTGAGCATCTTTCAATTGGTCTGTGCTATTTTGAAAGGAGCACTCCATCACCAGCTAAATAATTTCATGGAATTATGGAAAAATACCTTATTCTTTAACTTATTCTCCACGTGTCACTGCCTAGTTCTACACCCACAGCACATCCCCTGATCTGACAACATCCTCTGGATAAGTCTCATTTGTCATCATTAAAGAGCATGGACTGAGCCACTTTGTCAGAGTTTGCAGTCCAGTGAAAAGGTATAAAGGGATAGAAAATAGATCTCCTTGATGACCAACAGATTATGATGGAGAGGTTGAGCAAACGTTCCCTTTATTCATTGGCCACATCAGTGCAGCAGGTCATAAAGCTTACCACCTCACACTACAGCAAATTGCTGTCCGCTCAGCTGGTGCCAAAGCTGCTCGATTATAGCCTGGTTATTACATCCCAATGTACAGTATGGCAAATGGGACATACGCCCCTTGCATCTTTGTTAAAATTATAGTGTAGCTTCTAACTATCTGATGCTCTGATGTTGAATATAGTTAAAGGCTGATGTGTGTTTCCATGAACGGTCAAATGAACATTCATGCTCATGTATTCACTCTCCAACTATCATTCTTAGGGGCTGGGTTATCAAAGAGGTTAAGGTTGTGGGCACTAATTGCATCTGAACAGTTAATACTTTCTCTTTTTCTTGTTCTTTTTCTCTCTCTGTAGGGATGCCTAAAATAATTTGAGCTGCAGCCAATGATTGGGTTCTATGGTTAGGTTCAAAACCACACAGGAATATAATAGTGTATATAGTAGAAGGTCTGGCACAGCAAAGAAAAGTTTTATACTGTACTTTAAATGATATATGTTGAGAGTGTAACATGTTGCAATTGTTGCAGAAATGATATAAATGTCTGTGACAGCGTTAGACGAGACTTGATATGAAAAGTCATACAGCTTCTCAGTATGACATCTTGCAAAAGTGTTTTGTTTAACGGTTCAAGCTGCGAGTCTGTTTCCCTAGAGAATTGTGTCAGTGAGAGCTGGCATCTCTGTAGAAACAGACATAGTGGGACGTCCCAGGCTGTGGGAAGACAAGAGTTCCTAGATTAAGAGCGCGATAAAGGGTGGCTGCTGCTCCCCGGATCCTAACACCCACAATTGGTTCTGCAAATGATTCAGGAAACACTTACAAATACATGCCAGTAGTAGATAGATCAAATAATAAGTCTAATGCATATGAAAATGTAGAGGATAAACCTGACAGGGTGAGACAAGCATAACAGACATTCATAACCGACATCATGTTCCCTTTGTTTGAAATAAACCTCCCCTCATTGTGCAGCACAACAAAAGGAGCTATAAATTATTCAGACGCTCCCTCATGGCTGCCCATTTACAGTCGCTTGCTTGCATCTGGCTGGACATATTCTTCTGCCTTATTCCTCGGCGATCTGGCTGTTTTTAAAATGGCAGCAAAAATACATGTGACCTCTGAGTAGGACTCACTCTCTCTAATGCTTAATTTATGCATTACCCTCTGCCTATATTGGGAATGCTCCACAAAGAGCCTGATAGTAAATAGGATATGAAAATGAATGTGAAGGAAAAGGAATACAGAGGATTATTATAGCTGTGTTTAAATAACCAGGTGAAGTATGGCTGCTTAAAACAGTGCAAGCACAATATGGAGGAGTGAGAGAGGAATAATAGGATCCAGTGGTCATAGATAATAATGGCATTTGCTGTATTGCAACCCGTGAAGGACATCTCTCTCCCGACAGTATAGCATGTCATTTCTCCTTACTGCTGTCCCTCCACCCATGTCAATGTGAGGTTTGCTGTAGAGAGTGCCAGCAGAGAGAAGATGGTTGAATGCCCGTTAGTTGGTTGGTTAGTTGGTTCAAATGTTGCAGCTGTATGTTCGTGACATTGTAAAACTACAATAAATACTCAATCAGCTTATCACTGATTGGCTGATTGCACATTTTATGGGTGACTAGCAGCTCCTCATATAGTCAGGGAGAGGAAAATATAATTGGAGATTCAAGAATAATAGTTCTAGGGAAATACAACTGAGTCACCCTCCTACCATGAGCACAATGTGTCATAATAGTCATCGAGTCCATAAAGACACATATTCTACAGGTTTGTAGCCTATAAGTATACTATTCTATACTATTAAAGATAAGCTGCAGGCTGGGGGATTTTAATGTGTATTGTTGATTTAATGGTTCTCTGAGTATATGGAGTTATGAGGAGAGTTTTAGACACAAATTGAGGTGAAGTCCCAGTTGCCCTCAGACATGGATCAATAATTCCTCTAATCACTTTGCCACTGTGACTCTATCTGACTGTTTAAATTCTGTTCCCAGAGACTAAGGTAAGAAATGGCCATTTTCTGTCAGAAACACTTCACAGCGTAAATAATTGAGCAATATAATCAGTAAAACTGGTTCAAAGTTAAAATAGAAAGATATTATTACTGATGTGGGCTCCCAAACTCCCTGTCTGAAAAAAATTCTGCATGTTAGTCAGCTGAGACCTGTGCGTGGGATTCCCTGGTCATGGTCATTGGCCATTAGTAATGCACCAATGGCCATTTTCAAATGTGCATGTCATCCTGAAGCAGAACCAGGTTTCAGCATCGGATGGTACTCTGATTAAATTGCCAGCCTGTGCATGTTCTCCTGTGTCCTCTCCTTTTGGCAAATAAATTGGAGTGAGCTGACCTTTCATCGGATATGCACGGCAAGCCTGGGTGTTTGAGTTTGAAGAACCAGACATGTTAACTTCAATTAATCAAATTAATACCATTACAAGAACTGATGCGTACTAGATGGTTCACTGCATCCTCATATTTTGCTCAACATCACTCCAAGGCCGATGTGTTTGACTTTTCCCTGTGGACAGCACTGATCTCTGACCCCCTCACAGTCAGGTAGACTGCTCCGCAATGCTGTGGATCCACTACTAGACTTCTGTTAATGTGCTGGCATCGCATAGCAGAAAAGGATTGCTCACAATATGTGAAGGGGCCTTGATGTGCATCCTCTGCACTGAAGGAAGGAACAGGAACAAAAGTAGCATGGGGTTCTTCTAAGAGCACTCACACACTAGAAGAATGAGATATAAAGACCATGTTGTGTTGTAATGCCATACTAGTGTTTAGATAAGAAAAGATTTATTAATTTCAATTTATTAATTGCTTTTGAAGTCTATTTTCACCAGTAACTGTTCCATATAATAACAGTAATAATGTTAATAGTCATGTAATAATAAGAATAAAATAAGCAATAATAATATGAAAAATATGTGTATGATTATTTTCAAAACAGTGTTAGTGTTTTACAACCCTAAACCAAGCCATAACCCTAATAAAGCAATTGATATTAAACAAAAGTCAATAAAGGTCAATAAGAGTCAAGAAAGCCCAAGCTCTTCAGATAGGCCATCCAGAGTCTCAGAGCCTTGAGAGGTGAAATCAAATATTAATATCAATCATAAAACTAACAGGAAATTTGTGTAGAAATGCTAAAACAGGGGTAATATGATCCCCTGTCTTAGATTTGGTTAAAAGCCTTACTGCTGCATTTTTCAGTAGCTACAGATGGGAGAGGGATTTCTGACTAAGACAGGAGTTAAGAGTTATGGCAGTCTCAATGAGATGAAATTAAAGAATGGATAACTTTCTCAAGGACAGTAAAAGATTGAAAACCTCATTTTTTAAGCATTTTTTAACTGCCGCTACTGAACAATCCTGCAAATGTTTTCATGGAAATAGAGATCTACACCGCCAGATGTGTAGCAACAGACCCAGCTCAGAAAGACTATGACGTTTGTTCTGAACAAATATAATAATATAATAACCTTTCGAAACAAAGGTTACAAAGTGCTTACCAGCAACCAAAAATGAAAAAAAATAAAAGACAGTGATTAAAACCAGACGCAAAGTTACAATTTCATAAAAAATGTCCCTTAGGTAACAACAAAATGAGAAAAAAATATAGATTGTATAAAGGTTAATGGAGTTGAGTGGGCTAAATAAAACAGATGTATTTAATTTCATCATCATCATTTTATGTCTAAGACAATTATTAAGATGAGTTAAGCTGCTAGTATTAATGGTTTTTAAAAGGTGAAACTACTGGGTGTCGTCTGCAACAGTGGAAATAGATATCTTGTTTGCGAATAATGTGACCGAGTGAGAGCATATATAATCATAAATAAAACAGTAAGGGGCCTAAAATCTGTCCTTGGGAAACATACGTGAGATATGTACAAAAGTCAGTGGACACCTGACCATCACACCTATATGAGCTTGCTGGACATCCCATTCTAAAACCATCGGCATTAATATAGAGTTGGACCCCCCTTTGCGGCTATAACAGCCGCCACTCTTCTGGGAAGGCTTTCCACAAGCTTTTGTGTGTGTCTCTGTGGGAATTTGTGCCACTAGGGGTGTCCATTGACTTTTGGCCATATGGATAAAATGATGCACTACTTCCAGCAACAGAAAACGATCTATCTGAACCATTTGAGGGCAGTAACTGTGACACCAGCCCATTTTTTGAGCAGTTTGACGTGGTCTACGGTGTCAAATGCTGCATTGAGATCACAAAAGGATTAAAACTGAGCATTCAACAACAGCAACAGCAAGGGGAGCTTAGAGAGGGAATGCTCTTGAACGCAATTTAAATTACTCAGGTTATTATTATTCTTAGAGAATCACCTGAGAGGAAAGTGCTGAAAAATAAACAGTTTGTGTAAAATGCAGCAATTGTAATCTAAAGACATGCACAAAGGTCCACTGCACATTCAGTGAAAACAGCTTAACATCTGGTACTTTCCACTCAGAGAACATTTAGTCCAGGTGAATTGTAGTAAAAGAGATCCCCAAATGGACATACATTTAAGAAAGATATATTTTCTCATTGCTCTTAAAGGGGTCTCTGAAGGCTTGGCCGAGAGCGATTGAAATTTTCTATACTGCATATTGTTCAGGGAAATACAGAGTATATTGAAAGAGGCCCTTTTTAACATTTCATAAAGTCCCCTGTTCCTCACTTGAGGTGACTTGTTCCACCTCACACAACTCCAAATCCATTATAGATGGCCAGCTTCACTATGTCAGCAGTACATATGTTTACAGCTGTCAAATGTACCAAGAGGACTCAGAGGAAGTCCTGAAAAAACAGCTGTCCTTCTGAGTTGGATGGATCTCAAAGACCTTGGTGCAATGTTATCTCCCAAGTATATCAATAATACATACAGGGATAAGTGTGCCTGTGTGCGTAGGATCAAAAACAGGGAAACCATTGTAGCTTTAGAAATCCATGTTATTGTTATTGGTTGGAGGTTTTCCACTACCGATTCATTTGTTTCCAATATATTTAACAGACTGCATTTCCAGTTCCAAATATATTGAACAATTGGAATAGGCTTTCATTACCTATTGACAGAGCTTTTATTTTTAATTATTTCATTACAGTTGGGTATGGAAACCTTGTTATTGCAAACATTATAAACGTTATTTTTAACATGCTGAACTGATTGAATTGTCAATTAATTAGATACCAATCATGATATCAATGCAAATAGTCTTTAACTATCTTGTGTAAAATTAGTGATGATAAAGAGTTCAGTCTTCACTTCCCCATCTACTTTACACAACTTGATAATAGTATTTTTTATTGTGATTTAGCCAAAAACTGTATTTTACTGAGGAAAATTTTGCTGAGGCATGGGGTGAAATGGAATTTATTATTACTGTGAAGTGCATGAAAGTTGCCCCCTCAATCTCACTCAGTGCAGTGCATCTAGAAAGCAGCCTTCAAGACCACACTGGGCAGTGAGGTGTTATGGGTATGTCACTTTTAAGTGCATAGTTTCAAATGTGATGAATAGTTGATGTTTTGGGGGTGCTGGAGCTCAGTATTTGTTTTTTAGGAGCAGTTTTTACACAACCCAAGACATTTGGTTATGAGTCCCTTTAATGTGTTTCTGCTCTGAAGGTTTTCATGCCAGCTCTTGTGTCTTTCACTGGACAGCTAAGAGCATACACATTTTATTCTTAAAAGGCTGCCAAAATTTATTTCATTTCAAAGACAAATGAAACAAGAAGTGAAGGTCTGTGATCCTGCACCAATGTGAGTGTGTGGGAGGAGAGCAAGCTGATCTGAGGAAATCAGATAAGCTCCTTGTATTCCTTGTTTGACTAGGATTGGTCAGATCGGAGCTCATCTCTCTTCTGTTTAGTCTCTTCATCCTTACTCTTATCTTGAGAGAGACTTGGCACAGACTGCAATAATGTCAAGAATGGAACACAAATTACAAAAGCCATAAATATTATCGGCCCCAAGAGTGAAGTTTAATGTTTTCATGAGGGTAGGAAAGGAGAAATACTTGTTTTTTTAACCTGTGTTATTGGTGACTGTGTACACCACCACCTTCACATCCTGTCAAAGTGACAGCTCCGGCAGAGCATGGGCACAACTCTGACATTATTTACAGATGTAAATAAGGAAAAATATCTGGCTGGCCAGTATGATTCATAGTTGGTCCCAGCCCTTGTTTACAGACAAGTTGTCACATTCATTTAGCAAATTATGGCCTGCTTGGGGCACAGTAAAATGGTTTTGTATTCCTGGTTTACTGGGGGCGAGGAAGATAATAAAAATACTTAGTCTTTTTCTCCTCTCAGCCACCTAGTCTGTGGACACAGAATTCCTCTTTTCATTGATCCTTGTAAAGGGATTACGCAGGAAAAGTGTCAATACTTTATTGCTTAGGTTTTCAAGTATTAAATTAATTGAACAAAATTTCAACCAGCTAAATGCGTTTCCATTACTCTCTTATAAACCTGCTTAAAGGCTTGTATGTAACAGGATATGCTAATACGTGTCGTGCTAAGCCCTTGTAATCTCCATGCATGAATTTGTGAACAGAGGACCATGTCTTTTCCACATAAATACTGATGGTACAATATAGCAATGTGAAAAAGCCACTTGAATTCCTTCCATTTTTAAAAAAATGATCTCACAGACTATAATACAGTAGACCCACGATACTGCAGCTGTATTATTGTACCAGTAAGGACGCTGGGAAACCTACTCACACTAAACTTACACTAAATATGACTGAATGATTCAAAAACGAGCAGTTACAGAATAAAGTATGATTCATGTGTGCGCCCCCTCCCCTCTAACAAATACATTTTCCTAGAGATAGAGACGGCACACCATATGCTTATGTAGGAGTCACTGAACCATGAAATCACTTGGTTTTCATGGAGCAGATTTGCATCCTCAGGTTAAAGCTCAATGGGGCAAGTGAGGTAGTGGTAAAACCTTAATTTAGTATACCGCAACTGTCCTGTTTTATTATGGCTGTCGGAATTGCTAAAATAGCAATGCGTGCTAATGAAACAAGACACGTGCAGACAGCAATACCACTCCTCAATGTTTTTAACCGGAGAGATCTAAATTCATATTATTCTTAACCGTGACCTATTTTGTCTTCGTGGTGTTTGGCGCGTTTTGCTGAGGTAGCAAAATGGTAGCACCAGACTTGTGTACCTAACAGAGAACACAGCAGAAAAAAATGGACTTGATGCATTATCATCATAAGTTATAATATTGTTAAATTGAGCAAAATGACTCCTTTACTGAGAACAACTGAATGCATTCAGTATATAACATTCATGTGTAACTCATGTGTCCTCTCTGGATGTATGCTCTGCTCATTCTAAAATAAATCCAATGTAAACCAACCTAAGGCTTCATGATTTTTCATTTTATTAGATATGGCATGAACATCTCTGAGAAAATCTCCAGATATTGCACCATGCAGTCTGGCTGTGGTGCCAAAACCTGTAGACAATGTGCCCTGAAGATTTACAGACCTGCCTGTGGAAAGATTACACACATAATCGGTATAAGCACATTGTAGAGCCATCTTCTGGGAATTAGGGAAATGTGAAATATAATCCTCTCAAGCAATGTGTTCTCACATGAAAAATATAGCTTGACTTTAATTTAAAATGTTGAGAGCATTTATCATGAAAACAGGGAGTTTGCAAATGTGAAAGTTACCCATAGAGGAGGAAACTGGAGAAAGAAAAAAAACTGTACATTTATGTGATAAGGTGCCAAGTCCTGAGCCAAAAACATTGAGAAATCAACAGGGGCCCCTTTCAAATATGAGATGGAACTAATAAAGTCTGCACCAGCATCACTTTTCAAAACACACTTCTAGATTTTCCTCACAACAGAGTGAATAAAAATGAAATCATTTATTCTCAATGATTGATGATGTGTCACTTATCTCAGAGTATAAAAAATAGCTTGATCTTATATCAGGTCACTGCAATCTTGCCACATCACTTGCCAGTTGCTTTTGATTAATACCACATTAGGATGTTTAATGTTTATGATCTATGACCTGCCATGAGAGCTTTACAAGATTTGTCTGATGATATCTCTAAAACATTCCCCAGTCCTTCCCTGAAGTATTTTAATGGAACTGGAGCCAAGACATCTGAGAGACTCTCCATTTCACAGCGCAACATGTGCAAAACAGTGCTTAGGCTATGATTACACTCATCATTTCAACATAGTTTAATGATGATCTAATGCTAAAGATCAGATTGTATGAGATCGCATCGCTGCAATGTGTCCATACTTGGCCTGTTATGTATCTCATGTGACTGTATTGTTTAAAATAAAACTATTTCCCTGGCTGCCTCTCCATCCTGCAACCAGACTATGTAGAAGGTGAGCCTGGCCACTTCCATATCTGGTTTTGAGGATTTGATGCTAATATGAGTAAAATCCACTTAATCACTTAGTCACTTAATGCGTCTTGGTGTGATTGGATGGAGTTGCATTGAAACTACAAGTGATACTTCATCTACCACACTGTGGTGGACCTTAACATGAGATCAACCACCCTAGTCTGCTGGAATCTAATGACTAAAAAAGCCTTAATTGTCACTGAAATGGGGTTTTCATGATCCCAACCTACTCCTCTAGTTCCAGGCCCTCTCCTCGTGACCTTGCCCTCCAGCACCAGCATTCATGAGTATTGATTGACTAGCGCACACACACACACACACACACACACACACAAGGTTCATCTTTGACTTGACCTCTAATGCCAAAGGATTGTAGAAGGTAATAAAAAGCTAATTATTCAATCAAACTGCTCCTACAAGCAATTTTCTCTTCTCTAATTGCAAATAAAGAGTGCAGCTAGGTTAGAGTCACGCCGGTGGGATAGTGGCGTTCATTAGAGTCTGATGGTGTTTTAGATTAGTGGAAACTGCTACGACAAAAATGGCTGCTTGTCCTAAATAATCACCTCAGTTTTGGGGTTGTTTGTGTCCCTAACTGACTCCAACCATTTTGTGTAACAGCAAATGGGAGTGATATATCTGATGTGTTTGAACAGGTCTAAATTTAGTGACATCTTTTCAATATGCCTATGGATTCGGGGCATTACTGTTCCCTATTAGTTAGTAATGTAATTACAGTTTGACTGAGGCAACACTGCTGCTGAAAATCCAGGAGTACATATTGTGATTGATACCTTGCCATATATAGTATGTGATCTTGTGTACAAATCAAGTCATTAATCAAAGTGCTGACATAAACAGTGAATTACTCTAAAGCCCTGGGAAAGAGTACGTCTGTGTTGATATGCTGAAGAAGAGTTCGACCTCAAAATGATGACAGCTATCGGGCCATTCTACACCTCTGAACAGGCTCACTGTTTCCTGAACAAATGGCTCTGTCTATCCACTGCTGAGTCATGATGACTTTGAGAATGTCCTTTCACAAGCATGTTACAGCTGGTGCTGCTTTGTTGCTTGGTCGCCAGTGCAGTTAGGAAAAGGGGTGTACCTGCTGAAATATTACATTCTAACCAAAAGTTTTACTCCAGTCAGGTAATTGAAAAATGATGAAGGTCTGTGATTAATACACATAACCATGGCGATTGTGAAACTGATTTCCCATATTGGCCTATTAAATGCTATGGTCCTAACTTACGTGATGGTAAGCTTAGAGGTTGCTTTTGCTCTGTCAATAGAGTGGTGCAGGGATGAGGTATTTTTGTAGGCCAATCCGGAAGTTAGCATCGCCCTGGTTCCCTCGACAAAAAGCCAATGGGATTTTTCCATTGGATTTTGGATTATTGCAGAAAATAAGCTCTGTGGCAAACAAAAGTTTAAGATACTTACACGTTTTGTTCAGCAAGATAATCTGCACAAATGAACACCACTTTTATGATTTTTGAAGCGTAAATGCAATCGCCAGAAGTAAAAAGCTAACATTAGGCTATAAACGAACTACACCACGGTTGCATGACTTCAACGTCACCCCCACTAAAAATACTATGAATTGATAAATCTACAAGTTGGAAAGTTTGAGTTAGAATAGTTTATAGAAAAACTTACACTAAATATGACTGAATATGACAGCCTCTAGTTGTAGAAACACAACTAGAGGCTGTAAAGGTGAACTAGTGAGTAGATGA
>CABFOQ010052852.1:8052-23778 GCA_900660455.1 Gephyroberyx darwinii
GAAATAAACTATTGAATCAAGTTGTTGTCAAGTGTTGCATGAGACTTTGTTTATTTTGAATTGCTTCGTGTAACTGTCAAGTTGCATGGAAATTATGTTTCATGCAACTTGCAACCTGCAACTAGTTGCGTGAAAGTTTCACTGTGTAAAGCCAGCCTAAACGTTCCGTGCCCGGGCATGCTTATGTCATCACGATGCAACTTCTTGTGTTGAAGGAAAGCGCTTTTGAACAGCACAGTGGAGTTCATATTTTTACTTTGTGGCTTATTTGGAGTCTCTTTCGGCATGGTGACACACGGACCTCTCACATGACTTATAGATGTATCGATTATTATTATTATATTAATATTTTATTAATATATTAGATTATTATATTAAATCATCGATTTTATGGGACAGTCGCATCATTGACATGTTCACGATCCGTGCCCGGGCATGGTTAGCGATCACACTAGCCCGAATCCAAGTGACCGTGCCCGGGCCCGGTACGGATGGCCTAGTGTGAGTGCACCCTAAGTCATGGAAGTGTCTGGTGTGAAGCTGACCTGATTGGAAAGTAATAAAAATCTAAGTTGAGCAAAGGAAAGAAATAAGCTGCATTCAAACACACACACACACACACCCATGTGTGTGCACACACACACATACATACGTGCACACACACACACACACACACATAGAAAATAGCACCCTTATCATCCCTGTTTCATTTAGAGTTGATTGCCGTCGGATTATAATGCAATCACCACACTGTGTGAGCCGTAACTATGGGAACTGGTTTTAACTGTTTATCTTGCCAGAGATCTTAATTTAAGTTTGAACACTCTGGATCACTTAGATGTGAGAGACATGGCAAATTGACAAAAAGGGGACAGAAAAGAGAGGGGAGGGAATGGGAACCGTGGAAGAAAATGGAGAAACAGACGCTTTCTTGTTCTTTCTGTTGTATTTCATATGCAATTTAATTTGTCTTTCAGAGAGAAAATCAATTTATGATGACAATCCGCAGGGTAATAATGAAAGCAGCAGAGTTCCTTTGCCATGGGAAAGTTGCTGCTGGAGAATGCCACTAATCTTGGCAAAATGAATCATTCACACTTTATTTGGACATCTGTGTTAACCCCCCCACCACCCCCACCCTTCCAACTTTCATTCATTTGTGACAGTTTTATTATGGCTGGAGGCTCAGGAGCCAAAAGGAATGCTGGATGGAGATGGTCCAGAATCTTGTTGAGTTTATAATGGTGTTTCCTTCGTACAGTATGACTGTCACTATTCTTTCGACAGACTCAACTAACATACTATTGATACTACAACTAATAGACTGGATATAGCGAACAGAAATCTTATCCTTCCATTCTTCTGTGTTGTCCTAGGCTACATTATCCCTTCCACTATAATGCAATCTATTCAACAAAGATGTTTGACTTTGAGGTGTGAGCAAGGCCGGATTAAGGGCCCTGGGGCTATGACTTTATGTAAGCCTCCTACCCTGCCACAGTCCCCTTAACTAACCCCATCCTAAATACAGGAAATTGCACATACTGTCACAGTATTCACGATGCAGTATGGGATGCACAGCAAGCAGTTTAGTCACCTTTTTGGTATTGCAAGATTTCCTACAAAATCTTTGCCCCCTTATTTTGAACCCGCCAAGATAAAAAAAAATGATTCTATCATCTTGACTGAGATGTTTCACTCACTCATTTGTGAGACTAAGTTCCAATAGGAATGAATGCGTGGCTGTCATCTGATCTCTCAAGGCGAGGGTGCAGGTAGGTTCATTGGAAAGAGGAGTCACATATTTTTAACCATTTCCTTGTAGTGCATAGAAAAGAACCCTTACAAACTGTTATGAGTAAGCTTTAGTCATTTCTCATGTTGCAAGCATTACCTGTTATCAGTGTAAACCTTAGTTGTTACTGATACTACAAAATAATTCATCATGTAATTGAGCCTTATATTAGCCACACTGATAAGAATATAAGATTTAGTCCTGATTTTGTGAGCATTGATTGAATTGAATTGATTCCACTCGCTATTCATTCTTGTGAACATACTGTACATGCATGTGCCTGAATAAACTTGGATGCCAATCTGCTGCCCGTCTGGTGAAAGATCCTTTCTCCAAGAATACAACAACACACCATCCAGATACTTTGCAAAAGAAATGTATTTTTTCAAAACAATAAAGAAAGAATGAGGTCAGAGTCACTTATTGGTGATTTCATTTATCTTTTTATTCTCCTTATCGTTTTGTTTAAGCGACAGCATAACCATGTTGGGTGATGTATCAAGATTGAGAAACCATCTTATAATGACAATACTTGATATAATCATTTAAAAAGTATGATGTGTCATAGCCAAATTTATTCACATACTCTAAATAGCATTACTTGACCAATATCTTCCGATTACTTAGATTTGTTTAGTTTTACTTGAATAATAACTGTTGCCTTAGTCTAAAAAAAGGAGCAAGTTATGAGTGAAACAATTTAACTATGCAGAATATGTCAGACCCACTGGAATTCATATGGTTCTCCAGCCTGCTATTAGGTTGGGCCCCAATCCTGTGCATGAAATTGGTGAAAATTCTGTTATCAACAAGATAACCGTTTTCTCTTTTTTGATGAAAATAGATAAGATAGAGATAACAGGCTAAAGTAATTCAACTTTAAAACATATGTTATTCTGAATATAGTGGTAATACATTTACTTTCACTTGCCCTCGCCATATTCTCTTACTCGTGTTTACTGTATTTTACCAGACCACAAATTAATTGAATAGAAAGCTGATGTGTGAAATGGAAATAAGTTGAAGCTGCAGGGTCAACGATCAATAGGAAGTTAATTAATGAAGAGTATGCAATGTGAAGTATGGATTTCCGAATGCCTATGATTGTGTTACAATCATTGAAATGTCAGCAGCATTACATCTGGAAAAAATATTTCAACTTACCTTTAATTTACCCCCAGTTTCCAATCTATTAAGGGAAAATATTTGGTCTTGCCCATAGCCAATAACTCACACAGCAAGTTACATTTTTGTCTGAATCCTGAGTTGACCTTGCATAAGCCCTGTGAGTGGAATGAATGAATGAATGAATGAATGAATGAATGAATGAATGAATGAATGGATGAATGGATGAATGGATGAATGAATGAATGAATACATACATTTAAAAGAGTGAACACCAACAAATTACATTGATTTTTAAGTCTCCATAGCCATCATTCGACTGTGACCCAAATAGTAGGGTTACAGTCATTGGTGTTCAATAATATTATTACTTTCCTCAGTGTCAAGTAATGTCACAAATTACTATTTCAATTTCTGTAATAATATTACAGTTACCAATCAGATAAATACATTTTACATTATTTATGTTATCATCCATTCATATCACATTTAAGTTTAATAATTTAAGTTTAATAAACCAATCTCTGCCCTGGATTTATTTTCGGACACATCTCGTGCCATACATTCCACTAGCTAGCTAGTTTGGATTAAAGATATATGTTTACATTCAGTGGCTAGAAGTATTCCCATTACTTTTGTCAAGAAGAAGGTAAGAAATGAAATGAGAAAGTGAAATGAAAAGTGAAATGAGTAAAGTGGAATATATTACATTTTGTGAGTAATGAGCCCAACACTGCTGATGTTTATCATGTCTTGACCCAATTGTTAAGAAAGTTTGTATCAGCGTCTATAGAGTGGACTCTATAGACACTATGGACTAATTTATGGATTTTTAATTAACTAAAATTTTCCTAACTTATTTGCATTTGAATGTATTACTATTTTTGCTATATTGATAACGTTCCAAAAACATAATAAAGGCTGTTAATTTTCAGAGGTAGAAAACTTTTTAAGCTTTTGTAAGTTTTTATTAAGTTTATTACACATTTCTGTTAAATCCAACATTCATGGTGATGATGATGGCATCTAACTACTAGCTAACAGTTTTCTATGACATTTAAACAGCTTCGGCCCAGACCGTTTGGAAGAGCAGTAGAAGTTGGGGGAGTTTAGTTCCCTGCACCATTTGCCCAGCACAGTGCAAAAGGAGCATTGACCCAGGAATTAGGTTTAAGCAATAGGTTTAAACACTAGAGAGGCAGCTGATGTTTTAATTATGTTCCATGTTTAAGACAGAGCAATACAAAGACTGAACTTAATGAGCACTATCATCTCGTTGACTTATTTCTAGATGCAAAGTATTCCTCACTGAAAGACCACGCAAATGATGGATCCAATTGATCTTGCGAAGAAACACATTATAGCTTGAGGTATTCTTTGTGTAGTTATGATATCCTACTGAGTTATACCATAGAACTTAACAATTAGCCTTAATAAGAATATAGGTAGGAAAGGCTAACAGAGACTGAATTATTTAGTGATGGACTCTCACTTTTTCTGAGACAAAATTTAAAATTTTGCATATTTATAATTCATTGTTGAATACAGACTATATCTATTGTATTGTTCAAGCTCAAAGTTTGCCTGAAAAAAAGTTGCTGTGAAAGGGAACAAGGCCAAAAAATTAAGTTCTGATTACAATTATGGGACGTGACACTTAGCTGATTTCAAATCAGTGAGGCCAAATTTCACAAAGCCTGTCACTGGTGGTAGCAAGCTTGCCAGATCCCTCCCCAATCAAAAGTTTGCTCTATATAATTTTACGCAATCAGATTTCTCCACAGTCATCCAGTGCAATCAGGTAATCAGAGGGGAGCATTAACAAGACAAATGGGGTTTAAAAAGTGGGTGCACTCTGTTTGCAGGAACTTCCTATGGAGAAGCCCCCTCCCCTCCTTGATTACTTCTATCACCCTCATACAGCGCAACATCCCCTGAAAAGCTTTCTCATACAGTACATGCAATATGTGCAGTGGGGTGAATGTGATTAACTTTACCTGTGAAATTTGGCAGGTAAATTGTTACTCTTAAGGCTATCTGTGTCAAGTGATTAACAGTTCACAACTCACAGCTGAATGAGTCATATTGTAACGACATTATGGCCTCTTTTGCACCTTTCGTTAAAATGTCTATTCTTGTATTCCGATTGTCAGGACTATTTATTCAAGCATCCATTTTTACTTACTTAGTTGTTGCATGCATGTGGATTGATTTGTGCTGTCTGTCTTCAGTTCACCTTTTACTTCCTTTTATACAAATAAGCTCTATCAATCTGGATGCCCAAGACGCATGTTAATGCAAGGTGTAAAAAAAGGCTAGTCGATTTTGATCAGTAAAAACTGTAATGGCCTTGTGTTTGAACTAAGCAACTGTTTCCTTGCAATTGATGTCATTAAGATCAAAGATAACAAAAAAAGCAAATCAAACCAATTTAGATTTCCCATACACCAAATACCAAATAGTAAACAAAATTTATAGTCGGAGGCAAGAGTGACATAAAATGCCTGTGACAACAAGAATCTCATTCATTACCTCAAGTCTATATCAAATACATTTGTCTGTACATTCTATTGTTTGGATCGATTAAGTCATGTCAAGTCAAGTTTATTTGTATAGCCCTTAATCAGTTACAATCTTAAAGAGCTTCACATCGCCCACATTATGAAAACAATAAATGACACCCACACAACACCCCCCAGCCTTGGACCCTCACAGAGGACAAGGAAAAACACCCATGAAACCTTTTAGGAAAAAAGAATGGAAGAATCCTTGGGAGGGGCGACTCAGAGAGAGACTCAGGCGTGCAAGGGTGGGCAAGCAAAATGGAACTTTTTGGAACAATGTATACAGAATAAACACAATAAGGACACGGATAGGAGGCAGACCCATACACACCTCAGACAGACTCACATAACCAGCATAAGTGGGGCATATAGACCAGGAGAACAGGACATGTAAGCTAACTGCCCATCGGCAGGAATCTGAGCTAGTGCAAGCTAACTGGTCTAACCTTACTCTAAGAGACACTCTCTAATTGTGCAAAGCTATGTTTGGCCAAATGCCAAATGATATCAGGCTCTCTGATTGCAGCAGGCAGTTTTAACTAGTTGTCTTTTTGACTGCTGGGATAGGTATGTTGCCAGCATCCTATGATCTGTAATATTTTATATGTTAGTAGAAGCACCTCTAAATCCCATCTGGCATAAATTGGCATATTGCAAATATTGCAACGGTGTTTTAGTAATGACCTTGTCTCAAACGAGAGGGTAGAATCGAATATAATGCTAAGATTTTTGATAGATCGCAGTAGTAGTAGAGTAGTATTCTCAAACAGATACCTATGTCTAGCTGGTCCAATAACCAACACCTCTATTGTCATTGAGATGCAGAAAGTTTAGGGGCATCCAGTGTTTGACTTTGGATTGGCACACCTCCAAATTTAGAAATTGGGAGCAGTTCGGTGTAACGGGTACATAAAGTTTAGCATCGTCAGCGTAGCAATGAAAATTTGTGGAATTTTATGGAAGATGCAGTGCATTCTATTGAGTACATAGGACCTAAACCATGAAACCACCGATCCTTGGATATCAATGTAGATTTTGAGATGATTCAGGAGTATGTTATGGTCAATTGTATTAAAAGCTGCACTCAGGTCAAGTAACAATAATACTGAGGAGTCAGGACAAGAATTAAGTAAGTTGGCTGGATAAAATGCTGAGTATTTTGGGAAGAAATGGCAGGTTTGAAATGAGTGTGGAATTCTGAAGGACTTCAGGATAATGGTTTGTTTTAAAAGCCAAGGGCACAGTGCCAGTAGAGAGAGATACTTGATAATGTTAACAATTGAGGGTCCAAAGATTGGGAAAAATTCTTTGAAAAGTTTTGCAGGGTGAGGGTTGAGCATGCTTACATGTTAGAACTAATTTGGATAGAATGCCTCGGGAGACTAAATCAAACTGTGAAAGTATGCAAGTATCTTGAGAGACCAGGAACTATTCAAGGGCAGGACAGCACTGTGAGTGAAGAGTACGGCAGAAGCGTTGATGTGAGGCTGCTGTGTGAATCATCGCGACTATGCACAGTGCTGACTTGTTCAGTCATGTTTTGTAGCATATTGTTCATAACATTTATCCCAAGACATTACAGGAATTTCTGCAAAAGGTAAGTTCTCTTTTGTAAACTATAATGATACATTTCTGGGTAATCTAAGATATTGACCTCTTCAGACACTCACCCAATCCTTAGAGTAGATTTTCTTGGCTCTGAAATAATTAGGGAAGACGATGTGAGGATGACAAAAGACAACAGGAAAATGAAATAGGCCCTCTCTCTGGCCCTTAGGGTCTTTGCTGCAATTCTAATTAAGCCCATCCAGAAACTGAGGAACTGGATTGAGGCAGTTTCTCATCAGGGTCCCTCCATGAGCCTCTTTTGTCAGGAACACACAGCCAATTACAAAGCTCAACAATAGAATGGGGAAGTCATATACCCTCCACAAAGACAAGAGACTATGGAGAGTTCAAAATATCTATAAGCATGGAGTGACTTTGCAAAAACACTCTCCCCTCATGAGAACTGAAATCAAATATGCATTCTTTTTGTTTTTGTGTGGCCCAGTTTGGTGGAAATGGTACTTTAAAAACAAGCTTGCGGTTTCAATTTCCTGTTGAATATGTCATACTAAGTCATACATAAGTGATACTATTCATGTGCATTATGTCTCCAAGTGAAA
The DNA here is from genome assembly GCA_900660455.1 of Gephyroberyx darwinii. NCBI lineage: Eukaryota > Metazoa > Chordata > Actinopteri > Trachichthyiformes > Trachichthyidae > Gephyroberyx > Gephyroberyx darwinii. Next base: position 15,705 of record CABFOQ010052852.1, read on the forward strand.
ACTACAGATCCAATAGTAAATTGTTTTCCTCTAATTAAAAATAAATATATTTCAGTGTAAAATTAATCTGAACAGATCCCCACTCTATTTCAAGACAAGTCAAAGATAACCTCACTTGTTTATCTTTGCATATTGGTCTTGGCAAATAATATGTGAGTGCTTCTCTAATCTTCAAGCTTGCCAGACCTTAGATTATGGAGCTATCTTTCATTTTATTCATTGTGCACAGAGGGTAATTACCCAGAGATAAGTGTTCCCTCTCCCAGACCCAGTCAGAGCATTCTGAAAGCAATCTCCTCAGACACGGGTCCTGTCCCAGGCTATTTGGGCGACATAGAGTGGGAAGTGGGCAGTGGAGGACATTGGCTGAGCTTTGTGGTTGCCTGCGTTTGGATGAGGCCTCCTGACAGTCACGGCCAGGTGGCCCAATCTTTCAATCAGACACCCTATTTACCATTGCAAAGCTCTACTGCCCTGCCTCATTTATGGCCGCTTAGGTTGCTTGTGATGAAAAACAGATACAGTGTACATTCACCCTTCCATCACTTCTTTCCTCAGATGGAGGGGAAGTATCCTCCTGGGGCCTTGAACCAGTATTTGTTGATTTGTCACATCAAAAATGAAGGCAACATTGAGATTTTTAAGCAGATGAGGCAAAGACATCAAAGTACAATTATCTACTGACAAGGAATATTTGATTTACTGGATAATGATAAGGCAAGATTCATGCTTCCAGGCATGTTTCCATGACTCTCTTCAACTATTCATACTCTTTCTCTTTGTGTTGTGGATTTGCAACGGGTATACTAGATATGTGAGTTGGGAAATCACATGATTGTCCAGTCAGAGAAATGGGTGTAGTGCAAGAAAAGAATGACCCTTCCTCCACACAGCTGAATGGACAGAATGGGAGATGTGAAGTGGCCAATTACCAAAAACAATGACTGATTTAGTTAGAGGAAGGAAAAGAACTTTAAAGAAGTTTGAGCGCCATACTCCACAAAATGGCAAATCAGACTGCCCCAAAAAGTAGCTGACATTCATCACTTATGAATGCATTTGCAGGAATCACTTAGTTTGAATTCCCCTTATCTGTCAAAGCTAATAGGGCCTACACTGTGGTCAGGAATGCTTCATTCTGAATTCTGGATATTTCAAATGCAGCCCTGCGTGTAATTGTTTACCATTTGTTTTTCTCTAAAGCTTCGGTACCCCTCCCATAATTGCATAACGGACATAAGGAGACCTTATGTCTATCAGGATAGGAGATTCATGAAAGGACTTCTAGTATGAGAGTAGTAATGGATTTTATTGAGGGAACAGTTTTGATTGCAGAAAATGGAGCTCTTACACCCACATGCACACACACAAACTAGAGCCATCCCATAGATTCCAGTGTTCAGAGCATGCCACCATGCATTTCACTGCACTTTTGTACTGTTATAACTTTGTATGTGACAAATATACCTTTGAATCTTGAATCTTGACTCTAACTTGTGAAAATCTGAAGGATGACCATCTTAGCCCTGTTTGGATTCAAATGATGTGCAATGTATGACCAAAAAGAGCAGCACTGACTGTAGCTGCCATTTTCATGTCATAGTAAGAATAGAAGAAACAGAAGATGAAAACTCAGACTAACCATTTATATGCAGAAGTGCACACCAGAGATCCAGTAAACATGTCCAGTTCTGATTCACAGCTTAGGCTTATTTTAGGCTGTCTTACTGTTTTCTAGCTGGAATTACAACATGTAAAAGACCTGATAAAATGTTCCTAGGGTGTCTCAGAAAAACGTAACCACTGTCATCCTTCCATTAACCAAGGCCACCCTGATCATGAGAATTTGACCAGACATATTGTGGGAATCAGTGAGTCTCTGGCTAAATAAATAAAACATGGGAGGCCTACTGCAAGACAGCATGCAAAAGGATTACAATTCAAAATATGCATCTGTGATAAGAGCCTCATAATACTGTATAACTAGAAGCTCCTTCACTCCCACACACAACCCCCAAGTGGGTGACCTGGACTGGATTTGTCTCTCCAGGTTGCCTCTATAAAGGACGTCCTTGAGCACCTCTTCAATTGAAAAGAAGTGAAAACTAGCTTAGCACTATTTACATGCTTGCCAGCAGTGAGTGACTTGGCAGAAGGTGTAACGAGTCTAAGCTTTTTCCTATAACAATCATGGATACATGCAACACCTCTTATCTTTTAGCAACACCACTTGTCGAGAAGACGAGGGGTTTGCTGTACAAAGATGTTACAAGTCATTTGTTTACAGTCTTGGATAACAGCATGACTACAGAGTGATGAGATTGATAGTTTGGGCATGGAGAACAACAACACATAATGGTAATGTCATAATTATCATAATGCAATTGAAATGTAATGGTTATTGTAAATCAGTAGTTTGTGATTGTTACATAGTGGTACATAGCCTATTGTAATTAGAATTGTGCTGTTTTACTTAAGAGGCAATGTATTATTTTTATGTATCAAATATTAGTCTTGGTGATGAGTTATTCATCATATGCACTGATTGTGCGGTGGTAGTCCATTAAGCACAGTTTCTGAATTTGTGTAAACAAATTAGCACGTGTCACTTGCCATATTTATTTGATTTTACTTGATTGCCTTGATTTATTTAGTAGGATCAGGTCTTTGATGTGATACTTTCTTTAATCGAGTTTACTTTAGAGTCATCGAGCCATCGCCTGCTGTGATTGTGATGCAAGCCGTTGTTTGTAGGAAGGATATTGAGAGCTACTGGGCTATAATGTTGTCAGTATGGAGACTGGAGGGATGCTAATAAGCTGCTTTATGAAGGATTTGTACCACTCAACACTTAAAGCTCCCCAACACAATGTCTCAGTAAAGGGTTGGTGCAGTTGCTCTGGCTCTATATATTAATTATGTGTGCATGTTTTATTTCTATTTGGAATATCTGTTTGTGTATGTGTACATCTCAGTTGGATGCTTTATATCATGTGCACACAACAGCATGTTGTTAATACTTCATTACTGAAATATATATTTTTTGCCAACAGGGTGGCCACTCCATTCTGGCATAAAAAACAGTAATAGTTATCTGTAGGTGTGACCCTAAAGGCAAAGTTAAAATCTAGAAATGCCCTTTAGACTGGTCATTTGATTTCCCCTTGCACCTCTAGGCTTTTGCCTCAGATGATCCCACTAAAAACGTTTGCTGTGTCTGACAGGGACACTTGGGCACCCAGAGCAAACAAGGGCAGGACAACGGTCCCTACGGTTGTTGTTGTTTTACCTCTCTTTATCAAGGGAATGGTTTTGCTAAGCATGCATGTTCTCTTTCAGAACCGCTCTGCTGTATACTCATGCAGTTACGGTACATCCATTAACACCTGGGAGCTGCCGTCTAGTTTTGGCCACTGAGCAGCATCACTGGAGCAATTGAGGGTAAAATGATAGTCGTTGGAGGGGAGAACATTACTCATTCTCTTTCCCCACCCACATTTGGGGATTCGAGTGGATGACCTTCCAGGTACAAACCTGCTTTTCTAACCTTTAGGCTACCCCTGCCCTGGTAGCAGTGATTGTCTGCAAATGCTATTTATACATCAAGGTGATGATATACTTATAACTGATGGGTTTTTAAAAATGTTGGTAGATGAGGGCAATAAAGGGAATTCTTAAGTGTATACTTATATTGTGTGTACTCTAAGTGTGTAAGTTGCTTTAAACACAAGCTTTGTCTTCTCTGCTGATTCTCTGCTGTCCAATGTTTTTCCTGAATAGTACAAATGTTTCTTTTGATTGGTCTGAAGTTGCTCACCTGTGTCAGGTGAATCATCTTTGTTAGCCATGAGTCAAAATAAAGTAAAAGGATCACTGTATTGTAGGTGCAGTATATATTTTATATGTAAAGTATATTTGTGAAATACTGTTTTGGTAAGCATAGTTTTGCATTAGGACTGTGTTATTTCAGTCCTGCTGTGCCATCAGTTATCCCTCTTGCCAAAAAATGCACTCTTTCTCTGAGACAAGAGAGTAACAGCACCAAACCATTTCCTGGTGTCACATGTTTCAACTCTGTGAGGCTGAAACAATTCTTTCTTTCATCATAATGAAATATGAGATGTCAGATAATCTCATAAATATGTGTTGTATTTCTTTTTCTGCACTCATGCCGGTTGGAGAAAGAGGCAGCCTTTGTTTTGGCTTCCTGGCTCACAGGAAGTGATTGCAGTGGGACAGTGAGGGACACTCATCTCTTGGAAAGGGGAATGCTGGAAGACGTATCCCTTTTTGATCACGGCTTGCTGACGGATTGCCCGGAGAAAGGCAAATGGGGATCATACCAGGGCCTGATGACAAGAGGCCAATTTTGATGTCCCTTTTCTCTCATTGCGGCGCTTCTCTTTCAAGCCAAAATCTGGTTGAGCAGCCTGGGAAAATGGCCTTTTACCCACCTTCCTAGCCACAGAGTTGATAGGACACCTAAGCGTGAGCTGGAATTTGGATGGAGTTGAGACCAAATGAGCTGCTTCTTAAAACATTCAGGCTGCATGTACCATTTGTGTCTTGATTCCAGTTGCAATGAAAAAGCTCCTGATTGCTTTTGAGATACATTTTTCTTGTTACACAAGATAAAGCTATCATCAAGATGAGAGCAGAGTGCATTGGTTGTGGTCATGTTGTAAATATTCTTGTTTGTCTGTATCAGTGGCTTTGATTAATGCTCTATTTGTTCACAATTGGAGAGGACAAAGCAGTGGGCACAGAGAAAGAGAGAATCCTGATGCTGATGCTGATACGATACCGAAAAAGTGGCCAGAGTGAGACTACAGCTTGCGCTCTAAAATAAAAGCTGTCTACAAGCATAACAAGGGCGCTGGGTCTTTCATCCCAGATTGTTTAATTCAAAAATGTTGATCCATGTGAGAAACATTATATCTGAGTATCATCAAGCTCCATATTCAATGTAATATAACCTCAAAGGCCACATGTTCTAGCAGTGTTTATAATGCATTAGTGGAACAAACTCTACACTGTACTCTCTTTACAAATCCCACCTGGCCATGTATTAGTTACAGATGTGGCTCTCTAATTCATAATGAACTAATAATGGTTTTGTTAGTGCAAGATTGTTTTTCCTTCCCTCCCTCACACACACATAGTTTGAACTAATCTGTATTGGAGGTGTGGCAGTTAGGAGAAGATATTGTGTCCCAAATGAAGCATAGACTTTGGAATGTTTCGTTGACAGCAGGCTTTTTTAAAAATGTGAAATGCACTTATATGATTCACTTATATTATTAAATAACAGTGATTTATCTTTGGGGAGTTAGCGTACTGTATCTGCCAAGACTGGAAAGAAAAAAAAATCCAAGCAGTCTTTTACAGCTCATTTCTGTTTACATGTACATAGAGAGTATAGTATAACCATGAAAAAAGGTTCTATATTGGCACAACATTGTATGTTTTGTCCAACATGCACAATTATAAGTTCTACTTTGACAACAAACAGATACAGCATCTTGTTTTATTGAGAGTGACTGACCATATTTGCAGCAGACAAACAAGATGACAGAACTGCAAATAAAGGACTCCATATTTTGATGGCACATTGATATAGAGGACTAGAAATATGAAGTACAACAAAAGGCAACACTTTTTTTAATGGAGATCTGAAATCATCAATTAGCAGCCCAGGCCAGCTTTTATGTCAAAGAGACTGCAGTGCTGATTTAATGTTTTCTCTCAAAAGATGTGATGAATGAATGTGCTATGACTATATTCTTAATATACTGTTGATTCTAGCATAACAACATGCTTATACTTAATGAATGAATGTGTCACAAGTGTTCACTTAATGTTTAGCATTACCCAGTATATCACAGTACACTCAAAATCTACCATGTTGCAAGTCAGCCACATTGGACACTATTATGGACAATATGAACAGAGGTAACGTATCCTGACACACAAAATTTAACACACCCGATAAATTCATGTCAATTTCAAGTAAGGATCAGCGACCGAAATGGAAATCCCTCCTGCATGCTGCCAAATGTTAAGATCAGCCTATAACTCCTCTCAAAAAAATCTGCTTGATTTGAAATATGAGGGGTTGCCAAATACTCCTCTGGCCATAATGCATTATGTATTGAGCAGCTTATTTTTTGTGATTTATCTGTATGGATTTGGCCAATCGCCTCTGCTCAAATCATGCCGTAAAGAGAATGGGGGACAGAAGACATTTAGAGACAAAAAGTCTGACCATGGACCATATTTGATTTTATACCCACTGCCTCTATTGCAATGGCTTCTAGAGTGGGAATTTCTCAGTATGACAATAGGTGTGTCAGACACTGCATGATATTAATAACCTTTATCTGCAGAATTCTCAAAATAAAGACAACCTGACTTGAGACAGCTATCAATCTTTTATTTAAAGTTACCTTTGTGATTGGTATAAGTGAAACAATAACTGTGTGACTTTTTTGGCCCAAAGGCAAGCAGCATAGAAATCGACTTGCAGTGAAAGAGTGCAGTGCTGGTCACAGAAACAGGCTGACACTCAGAGTTTTATAAATCTACACTAATAGTGTTACGGCACTCTGTCTTCAGGCAAGAAACCTTTCATTTTTCTGTTGCTTTGCAGTGGTACACTTTTTTTTTTACAACTGTAAAAAAAATACACAAAATTTCACAAAGAGAGACCATATTGTATGTCATCCAACTTTCAGTTTGCAAAAGGTTGGAAAGTATTATCATTCACCGTGAATGTTTTTAGGACCAGTTCTTACTGTAACTGTAAGTGAGTGAATGATGAATAAATGTGCAAAGAATAAGAAATAACAAAGCCATAACACATGTATTATGAAATATTAAGTTAGTTAGAAAGTCTTCCTACTGCTTCCCTCATAGAAATAACCTCACAACTTTGATGTCTGACCTGTGAGGAAGAACCCCATGAAGCTGCATCGTCTCTGGTGTTCCAACATGTGTATAGCAGTCTCTCACTCGAGAATTTTGCCCTCTTGAAAGATTTTGCAATAAAGAAAACAGGGATGATAAAGGAATAGAACGAGGGAAAGAAAGCAAAAGGAAATCTAGAGGAAAGAAGGACTGGGCATATTGTAATTAGTTGCACCTGTTTCCTTTAACCCAGCTCCAGTTTCCCTCTACAAACGCATGCAGATTACCCATCAAAGCCCCTCGTCGCCGCCTCTCCTCAATGGATCCTTTGTTGCCAGTTGTCAGGGAGGCGGCCCACAAAAGTGTGTAACACAAGCAGGCCACATTGCTCTGGAAGCTACAGTACAAGCAAGCCTCCAGCAGACAAGCAGTCCCACCATTCCCTGGCCACAACAAGAATTATAGGGAGAGTTTGCAGACAGGGAGTCTGCATCACTGGTGGCACTTTTTTGGATGTGACCACAACAGTTGCATCTTTCAGCCGACTAGCATAAGCTATTGTGGAATGCCTTCGAAACAAGAACGACCTCTGAGCGGCTTCCCGCCCATCATGGCTTGATGCAAACTAGTATCTTACACATTGAGGAATGAGGATTTTTTGTCTATGCATATCCCATGAGAGACACTTATACATAGAAGTCTGATAATACATATGAATGTAACCAGAAAATTCAGACCACAAGGTACTGTAAGTACTAATGTTGTAATGTATGTAATGTATGTACTAATATTATTATTCTAATTATTATTAGAATGATGATAATAATAACAATAATAATAATAATAATAATAGTAATAATAACAACAATAATAATAATAATAATATAGAAATACTAACAATAATATTAATAATAATAACAATAACAATAATAATAATAATAATGAATAAGGTAAAGTCACCTGTGGACTTAACTTAGCTTTCATTTTGGCAACAAACCAGTTGAAAGAGTTTAAATGAACTTAACATAACAGTGACAAGACTGAAATGCTTTTGCTATATTCATGTTTATAGTTATCTCTTGAGGAATAGTGCGTTAATGTTCTCTGTACTTGGAAACTTAGGTTTATTGCAGCTAATATAGACATTACATTAGAGAAATCTGACAAC
>CABFOQ010052852.1:23833-37178 GCA_900660455.1 Gephyroberyx darwinii
TGAATTGCAAAAATATGACTAAATAAGCATTCATGTATTAATCAAAGGACTAAGACTAAAACTAAATCTAAAATTGCAGCCATATATATATATTAATATAACGTATCAAACATCTCAGTCATTTATTGAGCTCTTGGCTGATTGCTTCATTCATAATCAATAGCATGTATTGATCTATTGTCCATGTTTCTATATGTTGATGATCTATACACCTACTCAACTATTTCATCTCTCACGTAGTCACCACGTAATGTAAATCGCTGAGAACTGCTAATGCTCATGACATCTTTGTCACATTGTTCATAATTCCAGACCAGTCCTCTGCAAAACTATTATAAGACAACTCAAACAAGGCAATCATCGGTACATAGTAATGACACTACGTGGTTGTTTTGGTCTTATACCATTCATTTAAAGAAAATGTCTTTGATTAGTTTATTATTAAGATCATTTAGGAATTCAATGAGTGAAATTGAGGGTTTTCTTCCAGAAACTAAGTATGGGGAGGAGTGACAGTGGCGTAGCAGTACATTGGTATTCTTTGTCATTCAAGTGGACTCAGATAGGTTCACATGCTCACCTCATGGAATGTATCTGACAATGAACGCTATGGTCGAGGCAGGGGCTAAAGGGGGAGAAACAGTTCTGCATTCAAGCGCTAATTAGAAAAATTAGATCTATGAAAGGCAGCGAGTGATCTAGGCCTTCAACCTACGTCTGTGTACCGCTGTAGCAGCACAAAGAGGAGGCAACAATGAGCGCTGAGGAGGGGGGATAAATAATTTAATCCATTATCTACTCTGCAAAGCTCATCAGCACTGCTACACAATGGCCACGATTGAATTGCTGATTGCATTTCTCTCCTACCCTCCAGGAGAAAATGCCCATGCTCCACTATGTGCACTCAGCCTGCCAGCAGAGCAAGAGAAAGAGAGATAGAGAGAGAAAGAGAGACAGAGTAGTGTAGAGTGTCTTCCACCAAGGTCAAACTACAATACAGCAATCTAATTAAGGGTATCAGAGAGTTTCCTGTTCGGGGTCAACCTTCCTGTTGTGCTCGCAGGCTTCTGTTGTCAGTTACGTTTTGAGTCATGTACTGCACATGTAAATGATGGATATGAGCCTCATTAAAACTATTTTCTTTTTACTTTATCTTCCCCTCCATATTAATTTTCAAGAGTGTATCAAAAAGCAGGATGACATTATTGTTCTCTTGTGGCAACCTGACCAGCAGTTATCAACAATCTGTGTGCGTGGATTACTGCTCAGTTAAGTGTTTTCTGTCTGGTGATTTGTATTTTGTAACTATGCCTCTCCAATCATCAAATATCAATGAATAACAGACAAGAAGGCAAGGACCCATTAATGGATGAATCAGGCGATGCTTGCTGGTGGTGATGGCTTCCATTTCTTTCCCCCATCAATTGCAATCTATCATCTGCGCCAGGTTTTAGTGAGAATGTCAGGAACTCAAGGTTTTCTTGGCTCAATGCCTCTGACATGCTGGCTTCATTTTACCCTCCACTTCAGTGCAGTGCATTTACATAAAACACAGTGAAAGTAGTACACATAATGGTCCCCTTTGGCCAACCGCTTTAAGGTCCTGTCCACAGTCCCAGTGAGGGGCAGTCAAGCTGCCTCTGCTCTGCTCTGTTTGTTTTATGGAGCAATAGTGAAATCACTCTGAGGTCAGCTAGCTTCAAAAACTGTGCTGGGTCTCTTATGGTCCATTGAAAAAGAGTCCAAGAATAATCCAGAGGGCCATTTCTAGTAGTCCAGCCAACTTTCATTGACAAAATGAGGTCATTATTTTGTGAGCAATTTCAGCAATAACAGGATCACATGCTTAGGATGGGTTGTGATGGAGAAGTTCTACTGGTCAATCCTTCTTGAAGAGATGGGGGTGCAATAATAGGCACATCATTAAAAAAAGCCCAAAATGTCCCCTTTCACAACAAGTGACAATACGGTACTCCATTTACACACCCAGAATTCATTTGAGTGGTGCCATTATGCAAGTGCAGCACAAATTGTCCAAGACCAAGTGAAACTATTTATAGCCATCACAAGGCCTGAGAGCCAACTGTGCCTAATGGTGTAATCTGTATTCTTAATGGTAATGCACTATTAGTTTGTTCCATTTAGCTTTGCACAGGTGCATTAATGGGGCTTGGTGAGCAGGCTCATGCTGCTCTGTGGAGGCTTCCAGTGGGGCCAGGGCTCCCTCTAGTGGGTCATGGTAGAAAAAAGAGAGACAGAAAACCTAATGACAATGTATAACCGCAACTACAATTCAAACACAGGCTTGAATCAAAGCTTGAAGATCGAAGCTAAAATGAAAGACATGATCAGTACAATAAATGAAACCGATTTCCTATTGTGGCAGGAAGAACTAGGCAATCCTAGAACAATCAAAAACCTGCACAAAACCAAAATGTCTACCAAAACCACAAAACAACAAAGCAGGATACACTTCTGAAAATATTGTGTTCCTAATTAACCTTCAAGCTCATCAGCCACGATCAATATAGAGTGTAGGCTTTTTTAATTGAGAAGTAATTATCGGACTGTATTCATCTCATTAATGAAACAACGCTCCAATATGCCTGCAGCAAAACTGTTAATTGAGTTCTATTTTCTGAGACGGGCAGGCTCTCCTTGTGTCCATGGCCACAATGCATCAGATGGGTCGGGGCCTTTGTGCTGTCTCTATGTAGACACAGGAACAGGCTGCAAACTGGTGGAGCGTGCTAGTCTTCTCCCTGCTGACACACTCCCTACCTCCTGTCTACTCACCCATCAGAGGAGACAGGAGTTGGTATTAATGCTGACTACAGCAGATCATTCCATCCCAGTCTGTTATTTCACGGTTTCAGTGGTAAAGTACTCCCTGTTGACAAAGATATAGCGAGGCAATTATTCTGTAATTATGGAGTCAAAGGAAGAGGAATAGATCCAAGAGTTAGTTACTGGGATAATGTAAATCACTGGATGAACTGAGGAGGTTTTTCAAGCAATAGTACAACAGATCTCTACCACAAATAAAACTATGAGGAATCCTCTTTAGGCTTGAGAAAAGCTTGTCTGTCCTCATACGTGAGTAGGCACCCTCCGCACGATATTACTTTAAAAGCTGTCCAACCCTGACATAACTAAGGAGCCCACTTTCTGTAATCAGGGGAAGAAAGGCTAAACATCAGACACAATTTTAATATTGGACCTCAAAATTGTAATGTTAAAACTGCTAAAACCATGGTGATTGAAAACCTCACTTTACAAACAAATGATGTAATTTGAATTTAAATGATCTTTAACAAAAAACCTAATGTTAAAATCAACAGAACAATGCTTCTTCAACATGAAATAGAAATGCATTATGGTGATAATTAATGTAAAATATTGTCATGTCACGGTAAATTGAAATAAATAATAAAAGAAAATGAGCCAAGACACTTGCAGTTAAGTATTTATGTATAGGTTTTTTTCCCCAGTGATTAGTATGAAAACATCATCAGAAAAGAAACAGGAATTGGCAGTTCAAAAGAATACACAAATAAAAAAAGAGGACACGTTAACATGGTGGTGGGAATACTTGAAATTGAATATAAAAAAATTGCTTAAATGTTTCCTACATGTTGTGATGAAGGCACTATCAAGTCCCCCTAGTCTCTCAGCTGGAAATGACCCTGTGACCAAGTACAGAACAAAGTCAAAACTCTGCAAATGTGTAATTTCTGGTAAACCCTGTATTCAAACAGTCAATTCATTTCCAATACCTTTATGACACAATCTTGCTGCAACTGAGTTTCTTTCACAGGCTAAAAACAGTAAAATGGAGTAGCTGTCAGTTACATCAAAGATGCACACTAAGGGATGCACATTTGTTTTTATGGTAAAATACTGATACAATGTGTTATATGCATCTACAAATTGAGAACATCTCAGTGGGATATAAAATGGTTATTATTTTACAAGTCACGCACCAAAGGATGCAATGGTCAAGTCTATTTCCTTTACTACCATTTGGTCCAAAAACATAATACATTTACTGCATGTAAATACAGTATGTACAAGTGCAGCTTTGATGCTCCTTTTTAAAAAAAACAACAACTTTGATCAGCTCTTCTGTAGTTTGTAAACAATTATTGATGCACCTAAAATGTACAGACAGTGCAGAAAACAATACAACATTGATCTCAACCAACAGAGCATATTTCCCTTTCAAACTTCAGACCTGTGCAAAACACATTAAAATAAGGTTTTAAACTACTTGAAGTTGTTGAGGTTTGCTTAATTTATCTTGATAGTCCACCTACCAAACCAAACACATTACTTGTAAAAGAGGATAAATCAAGGGCTGCTTGTGTTTTGGTTTCAAGATGTATTCAGCTACTATCTCACCCCCCTCTGGGAAGGTATTCCTGTTCAGCTTGACAGTTTATCCTTATGGAGCAAGTTCTCTCAGCAGCTGCACCAGCAATAAAATATCAAGATTTTAGACATTTCCTGTAGAAATTCCAATTGTTCATTGTGTGGACTGCAAAATTCATCTTCGTGTCATTGTGTCATTATAATAAGTGTTGAATGCAAAAAGGCAACAGTGCAATTTTTCCGTAAGGACCATTGTCCGGTCTGAAGTGGGGCTTTGCTGCACCATAACAGGGGTGCTCTATCTTTGAGTCCCAGCGCAACCTGAAGTAAAGGGGCACTGAAGCCAGTGAAACTTTCACCAGAATTATCGTCACTTGGTATACTTTCCCTCTCGTGTTTCCCTCCTCTTCCCAGTGTATATGACTTTGAATGTAGTCCTTGCGAGGTCCTTGTGCAGCTTGTGTCACGTCACCATCTTCTCTGGCCATGCCTTTAGTTGACTTTGGGGTAGATTTTTTCATAGAAGAAACTCTGGGCCAGGACGTAAAGTTCTCCGTCCTTTTCCCTGACAGCATGGGCACGTACAAACTGAAACTGTTCCAGTGCAAACTCATAAAACTCATTTTCGATTTTCCAGATGTTTGACTGCTGCAGCTTGGCAATGGTCTCTTTGGTGAGAGGCTTCTTTTCAGTCGTCTTGCGCAGGTGGGACTTCTTCCCTGGAAAAACACAGTCTAATGAGTCTGTCAGTCTAAGCAACACAGGGTTCCTGCCAATTCGACTATATCAATAAAGTGTAAATCAGGAATGGCATGAAGACAAAACAAGCTCAGTTCCATAATGGTTGAACGTTTATGATGATTTCATTGACTCTACCAAGAGAGCTAACTAACGGACACCACAAGTATTTGCAAGTATTCTTCAAACATTCTTGAGTAGCATGGTGGGGGCTATAAGAGGAATTAGGTTGTGTAGGTACCTGTTCGGTAGAGCTCTGAAGCGCCCTTGAAGAAGCGTGGAAGTACTGCCTCCAGAATCATGACGAAGTCCTCCAGCTCCTCAGTTACTCCAACCAACAGGTACTCATTCACCAGGTTATACTTGGCCTGGTCCAGAGCCCATCTACTGCCTGGATTCCTTAACACAATATAGCACTTAATAGCACAGTGGTGTAGCACACCACGATCAATCACCATAAACAGGAAAATTAGTCTGGGACTGAAATTGACTATGTGCAGACAATATTCAAATGATTTGCCTTGTTAGCAATGTCCTTCCACAAGTGCAGTTTGATATGAGGCATGCTGCCCGTACTCATTCAATGTGATTGTTTTTTGTTGTAGATGTAGCAGGTGCAGGGAACTCACCAGCACTCTGAATGGTGGCCACAAAAGAAGGGGATCTGAAGCCAGAGTTTCTCAGGAGCACAATCAGAGCCCCCTGATGACACACACTCATCAAACGTCTACACGACAAACAAACAAACACCTAGTTGTATATTGTTCTAGGAAATAACTGAATAGACAATCATGCAGATGAATCAATATGCTGGTAAACATTTGAGGCCTTGAAGGTAATTAAACTAAATATTCATTTGAGTAAGGATATATTAAAACAAACTATTTTGACAAGCTCAGAATGAAGACCTTCTTGTCCCCCTGTTTCCTTCGTCTGAGGCCAGGCCTGTAGTCGTCTCCGAAACGCAGGAAGTAGTAGTACGACACTAGGCGCTCTATAGGGTCCCGTACCACATTTATGTACATTGGCTTTTCTGACACCCCATATCTAAACAAAGAAACAGAAACTACACTTGAATTTGTAGTTATTGTTATTTGCTACAACACAGATCAGGTGTATAAAGATGGCTGCCTCCTGGTTTGAAATCACTGCCCATGCCGCAGTGCAAAAAGAACAACACATGGTCGAAGATTTTAGCTGCAGTTAACAAAGACTGTGTCGCATTACACGCGGCATCGGCTGGCAGGCCTGCATGACATCAGACCAGGAAGCTGCCATTTATGTAGCTAGTGTTTATTGTACTAGAGAATCAGTTTCTCCATCAGCAACAGGTTGGCAGTATCTGAGAAGAATGAGACCGCAAGTTAACAGGATATCTCTCAGAGAAGAACCCATACACCATTAGGATAATTACCTCTGATCATTGAAATGATAATGTCAGTGGAGATAAGGACAACAATGCTATTAATCAACACTAAAGCACACATTAGCAATCAATACAAGACCTCCTTTATCTGCTTTGCTAACTGTTTGTAACTAATCTGGATATTAATAGCATTACAAGAAAATGAAGGGCCTTACTTTGAGAAGTCCAGATAAGCTACATGGCCATGGTAGAAACCAGGCTTCATCTCTCTCCAGGAGGTGACATTCCTGACAAAGCGCACCTGTAGCCAAAGATAATGGAAAATAATTAGGGAGCAGCAGGGAAACTATCTGCAGTCAAAGGAAAAAAAAACATATTGGGACAGAGAAGTAAAACGGCTCTTTTAACCGAAAACCGATACATTTGTATTTCGGCTTAAAAGATGTATGATACAATATTAGACTGCTTGCTATGGATTCTCACCATTTAAGCCTTTTTGCAAGCATATTAAATGTTAGAAAAATATAATTTCCGGTCAGTCCTTGCAAAATTCTGGACACTGATTCATCGATGTATTTAACCTAGTGTCAAAATACTGTAAGTCAGAATCCATTCCAAAATCCATGAGAGGC
This sequence comes from Gephyroberyx darwinii, assembly GCA_900660455.1. Classification (NCBI taxonomy): domain Eukaryota; kingdom Metazoa; phylum Chordata; class Actinopteri; order Trachichthyiformes; family Trachichthyidae; genus Gephyroberyx; species Gephyroberyx darwinii. The sequence continues at coordinate 30,941 of CABFOQ010052852.1, forward strand.
TGTAGGGCTTTTCAGACCATCTCAAAAGACATTAGACATTAAGGACCTGGTGGTGTCAATGGGTCATAAACGTCCGAGTTATTGGTATTGTCAAGAGTATAGGACCAAAATCACAAGACTTCAATTCAGAATAACTTTATTTGTTGAAATACTTCCCTAGCTGAACCTGGAGGGGACAGGCTGTAAGAACTGTATGTTGCCTCACATTTATGTGACCAGAAATACAACAGAACCAATTTCACCCCATTGCAATACTTTTGGCACTGTATATACGTCTTTCTATAGCCTACCAGACCACCTCCATTTATTATTCTTCATCTTTGACACAAACTCTGCCGTTCCAGAGAGAAAAATATGATGGGATCATACATATTCACCAATTTTAGCTTAGCTAGATGATACTCTTGGATACAAATTAGAGTTTTCCTGTAGTAAAATGAGTTCAGCTTTGACTAATTCTCTCCTCGTAACTGTTCTATCATCTGAAAAGGAAACAGACGGTTTGCAAGATGGAGGGGGCAGCCTGTTGTGAGATGGCAGACAGGATATTACCTTGGCACTAGCAGCCAAAAATAACACTAGCATAGCTACAGGGCATTTACACTATGTGTCCTAAGCTACACTGACAGGAATACAGATGCACCTAGTGTAACAGTTCAGCTTTGCATGTATTATCTGGGGCTTTAAAAAGATGCACAGGGTCTACACTTGCAGGAGGGGGCAATGAGCTACTAAGTCCAAGCTCAAATTAAATTATTTCTGCCATGGTTTCCAAAAGTCTTGTTCCTTATAGTGCAAAGGAATTCCTCCCATAATTTTACCCAAGGAGAAGAATGAGCTTGAACACACCCAGCCAACTTTCATTCCTGCCAAACAATTTCTCCAACACATTTATGTAGTTTTTCATGGTGTTAACTCCCACATTAACTTAGTTGTTAGCACAGTTGTTAGCACAAAAGACATGAAAGAAAAGCACATGCCCTTCAGTTGGTCAAGGTGAGAGACTACTCTAACAAACACTCCTTGAGAAGAGTAGGGATAATCACATCTATGAACAATTTATTATTCTTTGAACTAAAGCTGCAAATCTCAGCAGTGCACATTTTGGTACAGCAAAACAGGAACACCATAATATGCTCAGAAGATTATTACCAAGTATGTCAATGTCATTATATAAAGCACGCACACGCGCGCACACACACACACACACACACACACACACACACCCCACACAAACTGATCTCATACTGACAATGATGATCTAATAACTGAGCTAGGGAAAAATTCCAACATCAACACAAGGCGCAACAATCTATTTATCAGGGTGCATGTGAAATTCAATTTAATGCCCCTCAACCAAAACCAATGCTGATCCCTGCATGTGTGTGCATGTGGATAAACACATCTTAACACATTTCAGTTCGAGGATGATAGCATTTATCATGTAACAAGAGAAAGTTTCAGCATCATCAGCTTAAACTATAATAACCCAACCAACATTCAGTTTCATATTTCACATATAGAATATGGATCAGAAAGTTACACGTCACTGTCACACCTGGCATTAAATGAGTGTAGGCTATATACTCTCTCTCTCTTTGTGTGTGTGTGTTATGTATGCATGTATGTGTAGGCTACACTGTAGTGCATGGTAAGTGTAGACTATTTATAAACCCTATACTTTTGCAAGCCTCCAGCTGTACAGAAGGAGGTAGACTGTGCTACTGTGTGTTCTGTTGATATAAATTTTTGTGGTCTGGTGCCTCTATGATCTTGCACCAGCATGTGTTATATATACTGCATAACCCCAGTTTGCGCTGTGTAAATATCATGATGGGCCATGACCTTACCTGGTCCTGTAACGACATGACAGGGTTGTTTTTGGTCGTATTAATGTGCAGGACATGGAAGTGATTCTTCCCACACAAGTCATAAGCAATGTTAGTGAAGGAGGTGCTGGCTGTCTTAGGCACTCTGTTGTAGATGATGACCATATCGTCCCCTTCAGCCAGTGGTGATAACTCCCGCCCACCATCTTCACTGTGACGCTGCTCTACTTCGGCCACCTCATGTCTGGCAATGGTGCGTTCTGGAAACGGACACAACATGACTTAACATTACTAGCAAGACTGAAAGGGGATTTTAATCTTTTATTTTTTTGGCTTTATTTGATAGTTAGGAGAGACAGGAAAGAATGGGTGAGAGTGAGTGAGACATACAACAAAGGTCCCGGGCCAGATTCGATCCCACGACGTTGTGGTTATGTGGTATGCGCCTTAGACCACTGAGCCACCAGGACACCCCGAGGGGATTTTGATCTTTGACTCATAACATGAAAAGCATACTACTGAATAGTGATAAATGGCACAATAGCCTGTTCATATGTGACTCAGCAGCTCTCAAGTATGATATGGCTGTGTTAATATTAGATATATTGCAGTGCTTTAATGGTCCAGTAGGAGGAGGTACAATACAACCTATAGCACAAAATTAGTGTTGTTTTGTGGTTGAATAATTTACATGGAGCTAGCTGAACACATGATCAAACAAAAAATCCAGCTCCAATTGGCTGAACTGGTAATTAATCCATCCTTCTTTCACAGTAAATGCCTGCCAGTGTATAACATTGTCCAATTACTACTACTGATCACAACTTTATAAGTCATCAATCCCATGTATTGTAAGACTTCTTTCACCCCACAACAGGGGTCAGGGGTCACTACATCAGTAGAGACACACTGCCATTAAAGCCATTAATGCAATGTTAAATAAAGCTGTAAGCAACAATTGTAGGGGTCCAAGTAGTTATATTAAGACTAACCTATTTAGAAAGTATTAAGGTTTCATTAATGTGAATGGTAAAACAACAGAAAGCACTTCTATCATCAAATAGTGTCTCATCCAATATGCTATGTAGAATTGAACAGTGTCTCTACAACAATTAGTCATTACTGCTGACTTGTTCAGAGGATACAATTACAATAACATCACAATCTGATTGTGCCCCAGACGGGATATGAACCAGTATCCTCTTGGTCTTCTTTCCCTCTGCTCAGCCATAACGATGAATGTACATCCCAAGCTCAAATGAGACGGTAGTAGTTAAGTATCACAGTGATGCAAACGCCAAAGGCAGGCCTTAAACTAGTGCTTACTATCTCCGTCAGCAGAGCTAACTGTTCGAACAAATCTACCTTCATACTCCAATCTCCAACCACTCCTATCTCCCTCACTTACAAAGCCAATTTGTTTCTTATACCTATTGTCAGCTAACCTTGTAGACGTTTTTCCTTAATTGCTGCTGCCAAACATTTCAACACTTGGTTATGTCGCCAAGTGTATCAAGTGTATCGCCCTTGGGAGAGACTAACTTTACACCCTGACAGTATATATTTAAGCGTGTCTATACTGGAACACAACGCAAAGGCAGAAGCCTCACCTGTCCACAAGATTTTCAGGGGGTGGCGGCAAATCATAGGTTGCCCCTATAATGAATCGAATTCGGTTTGCCTCCATTTTCAACAAATCTCTCCTTCCAGGTTTTCTCTTTTGTACACTCTCCCAATTCACCCACTGTCCTTGTTTTGCTTGAAAAACTGCCCTAGCACACCTTATTGCCTCCTCCTGATCATGTATTTCTTCATGATGTTGCCCTACACCATACAGGTTTCCCTGCACACAGCCCTCGCCCATGCTGGACCTGGTCTACAATGTCTCTATGTCTAATTGCTGCCTGTGCTTGCTGCACTTCCTCTTTTGGGTTCCACTCCTGCCCCGTTTTAACTGAAGACGATACATTCCTAACCATTAGATCCTTTGACTCAGTAAGTCATTTCCAATCTTACTTTGGCACACTTGTACTCTGTCAGGCTAGATAGCAGTAAATCTAAAATGCCTTTCCCATACAAAGCACACTGCTTAAACAGCGTGGGGCTCCAAGGCATGAGCTAACCAACTTTTCTAGCTTCTGAAATTGATCGTTTCACTTAGGCTCGCATTATCTTCCGAAGCTTTTGACAGGTTTTTCCAACAATGTTGGAACCTGCTAATGCGGTTAGTTGATGATGGTTGCATTGACACGTACAAGCTGGGCTATTGTCAATTGAAATCACAGCTCTTGCGATTCGAAAAATGGAAGCGATTAATCGTTCAGTCCTACATAGGAAAACAACAAAAGCTACAGCAAGCGCTGTGGTACTTTTCAGCATGATTCCATGGCCTCTCTATTTTTCCGTGGTGCATTCATGTTCCATGAAACATTTTGCAATCACAGAACGCAGATTCCTGGGGGCCTGATTATAGACTGATCACAAAGAAGCTTCATATTTCAACCTCAATTGTGGCCTACATATGTACCATCTAATCAGTGATGTTGGCATACCTGAATTATCTTAACAATCAAGACCCTTCACAACACACCAACATATTTACAGGTGATTAGGCATTTGATGATGCCATCGCCAAGAGTTGCAATTACAATGTGTTTTCTCCAGCTTCTTTTTCTCCACTGTAAGGCCATACAAATTTAATTAACTGTTTCACAGATTTTTTTTTTTTTTTTTTCAGAAAAGTGAGGTCAGCAAGCAAAATAAAAATAAATAGGTGGACCCTTTCTGCCATGAAATGGCAAGCAGAAATAACATTTCTGTCACTACCATAAAATAAAACATTAAGCAAAATTTGCTGATTTCTAAAGGCGTGTAGGCTCCCACTGACTAATGACTTACTCTGTTTTCACATTTGTATGTCAGACAATGAAGAGTTCAAGTCGAGTGCTCTTGTGTCTAGACTTCCTCTGTTTTTAAGAGGCTGCATCAGCCTGAGTCACTATGAAATCTAGCTGCATCGCTGAGTGTTGGAGTGGAATGGCAAGCAGTCTTGCAGCTAACATCCCACCAAGTGTGTCATGCATGAAATGAAGTTAAAGGTGAGAACATTCCTGTGTAAGCCTTTGATTATGGGTTGTGTTGAATAGTCTACAATCACATCATTAAATGATATCATTGTTTGAAAGATAACATCTCTAAGATAATGTTGTGTGTCATCAAAAGAGGAAAGCTGTGATGGATGGGCCATATGTACCGAGGCTTACTGGCCACAGTCAAACCAGCCACACTGTTGTTTAACAAGTGACAGTCACCATCCATTTGCCTGCAGGCTAACATAGCTTAAACTCTGATTCACTCTGATTAATACAACTGATTGCACAACTATACCAATATTTCAGGAAACAGAAGATTTTTGTTTTGCTACCATATCTTGCATAACTTCCCTCCTCTGAAATATGGAGTCAGTTGATTAGTCTTAAATCAGAGGTTCTGTAGGTCTGCCTTATGCCATGGGGAGGTAACTTCAACTGTTGGGATAGCAGCTTCAAAAGGTCAGTTTAATCAAGACGAATTATACCAGTTAGGGTTCTAGTTTTCAGGTGAATTTTAATGCAATCAGTGTTTTAATGAATGTCTGGAGCCCTGGTTTTAGTTCTGGGGTTGAATAAAAATGTTGATGTAATTGGTGTTATGTCATGATCTTCAATTTCCCGTAGTATCTAAATCACTGCACATCCATTAACTTTACAACCCTAATCCTTATTAGGGTCAGAGGCACAGCACACGTGCATCCAGAGCACATCATAAAGAACTATGGTCTGCCTACTGTCTTGCTTGCACAAGTAATGTATTCTGGCAATAGAGACATACAAGTAGACAGGTGAGGACAGGTCATGGAGAAATTCCACAAGCCAGGACACATGCTATGCAGTTTTATATAGATCCATAACACACTGGAATCAGCTCCATAACCAGGTACAAGCAGAAAAAAGCAACTGAAAAGGCATTCCTGTGCACGTCAAACTATTCTGTTTATCTGCTGCATTTAACTTAATTCATTTACCATTGTTTCGTTTAATGTCTTGTTTAAGTTATGTTGCATTTAGATTAATTTTGCTTTCATGAAAACTTTACATCTGTCATTTCATTATCGTGTTCTTTCTTTTGTGGTTATGGTGAGGGTGTGTTAATTTCCAGGAAGCCTTAACAAGTGCCAGATCTCACTTCAAATGTACTTCAACTTCAGATAAGATTTCCTTATAGTCTGTCATATTTTCTTTGCCGTTTGGTGAGGGCTTTTGTATCCCGACACATTATGCATTATCTATCAACAGATACTGTTGATAGCATTTTTTGTTACATGATTTTGTTTACATGGCAGATGGACCATACAAATACAGCGAGGAACC
>CABFOQ010052853.1:0-14435 GCA_900660455.1 Gephyroberyx darwinii
TGATGCTGCTGATTTCCAGCTCCTCCTGGATCTCTCTAGGAAACAGAAACCTAGAGCTGCTGTCTCCGCTCAGACTGTCGGACACTATGAACACCAAGGGACACCTGCCGGTTTTCACAAAACGCCTGGAAACCACACAGCGGGACACATTCTCACATACCATAGAGACACACATGTGAGATACAGTAATAGTTTCACTATATACTGTACAGTAGCGGATATGATCACTGAACAGGGTAAAACCTAATCCTTTCTCACCTCAGGATATCATGCAGGCTTCCTGGCTGCCTGTAGAACTGGTTCGGAAAGTCCTGAGGAGGGACAAGTGAAGGATAAATATTAAAATGTTAAAATGGATAAATGGGTGCATTAATTTAAACCAAATTTAATTCGGCCTGTCATGTCGTCCACCTCTGATATTATGGAGGTTCCTCCCTTACCACAGCTAAATAAAAACTGGAAAACCTGCAATGAAGTTTCATTTTCTTTGCACATTGTTTTAGGGGTTCAAGCCCATAACAAGACCTTGACAAGAATACAATTCTGGGGAAGACTGAATACTTGGAATTTTTGGGTCAAATTTAAAGTGCCATGAATTTTGGCACGTCTGTCGGCAGCTTCAGTAGAAATATATCAAATATAACACGTCAGTCGAGACCTAGCCTACCAAAAGTTGCGTACTGGAGGTACTGAGGAAATGTTCCCACCTCCACCAGTATGAGTTTCCTGTCTGAGGTCCATCCATCTCCAGCCATCTGCAGGCAGTTGTACTTGTTGGCTCTGAGGAGGAACTCCTGGAACTGGGCTGACTGGGAGCTGCAAGACCAACCATTCAACCTCCAGACTGGGAGAAGAGATTTTTAGCATTATCCATAAGATAAAGCTAGAGACAAGGTAAGGCAACATAGAGACTGTAACAGATTAGATTAGGTGAAAATATAATTGTCCCTGTAGGGAAAATCGGTCATTGCAGCAGCAAACAGTAATTGGGTACATCAGAAAAAATACATCTATTATAAAGTCTATTAACAGGATGTGAAAATTAGCAATAGTAATATCAGTAGCAGCAGAACGTCCTGAGACAGAAAGACAATGTGAGATTTGTGTATTACTAAGAATTATACAAAAACATATACACAATACATAACTGAGAACAAAATAAAATTATGAGAAAAGAAAAGTTTAATGTAAAGGTTAAAGAGAAACTCGCACAGTGTCAGATATCATCAATTAGTCATGTTTAATGCAGGAATTTGTGATGAAGTGTTCTTCTACTACTTCAATTAGTGATTTCCTACGTTTCCCACAGTGCCTTTCGACAATCCCCAGAGAACGGTATACCTAGCTAGCCAACTTGCCCGGGATGTGTCTATGAGCACAGCCCCGCCCCTTACTCAAAACACAACACTTCTTGTGGCTGCATTGCATTCCGGTCTAGGGTGGATTTGTCATTTCACTTTGACAGCAGGGTAGGATAGGGAGTAGTTTTATTCCTCACCAGACTGAGAGGTCAGTGTGTTGTTATCTGGGTCCAGGCTGGAGGGGTTGGACCACTCCTGAACCCTAAAGCCCAGCTCCTGGGACAAAACCTGGACTGTAGCGCTCTTCCCACAGCCTGATGGACCCGTCAGCAACAGGACAGCACCTCCCTGTGGATAACAACAGCCTGGGTAAACTAGGAACCGACATTCAGACATGAAATTTCTTTTTACTGATTAGTGGTTCTGTTGATTTTGAACATCTTTCTTTCATTTTATCTTTTCTATTTTTGGTCAGATGTCATTGGTCACAAATACCCAATGGAATTTTTTTCTGCTGAAAGGAAAAAAGTACGACCGCCTGGATGGAAACTGTCTGGCTTTGTTTTTACTGTGTCGGGCCAATTTCTCGCTCAAGATGAAAAATTTCAACTGGAGTGAACGCCCCTTTGCCTCCTTCCATTGACTTTGCCTTCAATCACACCAACTCAAAAAAAAAATCACATTCTGTCTGAACAGAGTTAAGCATTCATATTCAGCAGCATTTATATTGAGCGTAGAGAATGTCAAAACAAACTACAGGATCTGTCAGTTAATGTAGCCCTGATCCCCAGCAAACATACATACATACCTCATAGAACATGCCATAGCATTTTCCCCAAATCTTCAGGGTCAACTATTCATGTGCGGCATCGAGCCAAACAACCAAGAGGCACTTATTCAAATTTTTAAAACTAGTCCGCACTGCTCCCTACAACCTACCCATTTTAAAAGTTCAGATTTTATTGAACAAAGTGCCACTTGCTGGATTGAATGTATTCTAAAAAGAGAAGTGAACGCTAATGATTCAGAAAAATGTGTCAAGTCATGTTCTCCTTATGTATGTATGCTGGTGAGAAAGGACACATTAAGCTGCCGGATTTCAGCAAGCAGTTTGACGCAACGTTCTCTGCCAGACAAGAGAAAACCTTCAAACCTTGGATGTTTTAGTGTCAGTGTGAGCTCTCATCCAGTTCTCCACCTCCTCGATCTTCTTCTTGTGGACAGCTAGCTCAGTCTACACGTACATACATAACACACATATATGACCCACACAACAGACACAGTTAGTGTAAACATGAAGCTGTAGGACTTCTACACTCATAGGTATGGTTTGACTGATATGGGCATCTGAAGGCTGAAAACGATATTTTTGGATTGAAGCTGCCGATTGCTGCATGTTCATTATCTTTAAATTTGACCATTTATATGCCAAAAACTTCCAAATATTTACTGTTTCCCCCAGAATTTTATTCTGTAACAGCATTTAGACCACGAGAGAGTAAAACCCTCCACTGAAAACCAGAATAACAATACAAACAACAATAATACATATACATTTCTACTTGTGTGGAATCTTCCCATAGACAAATCTATTCTATTCTACAATAAATACGTAACCAATCAAACTGCATCATTATCCATCATATCAGAGGTGGACGACACTATCCAATATTTAATAAAAAGCCAATATCAGCCCAACATATCGTTCTCACCCTAATTAGAACTAATCATAACTAAGTCATGTATTTGTGAGTCAGGGTTGTAATGGAGCAAATGTCAACAGTTAGGCCAAATGGCTGACCTGTGAACGGGGAGAGTGTCTGTCCACCCAGGGTTCATCCTGGTCCCTCTCAGGAGGCTCTCTGGCAAAAGAGGAGGAGGAGGTGGAGGTGTGCAGCTCCGAGCTGCTGGCCTCTCCCTTCCTCTTCCTGGGCCTCTTGCCCCCATTTGGCTCACCCTTGCCTGGCCCGGCCCGGACACCCTTTCCTCTTACAGAGGAGAGAGAGGTGGTTCCCCCAAACAGATCAGTGAAGGACGGATCCACCCAGTGGTTCACCTGCAGGCAGACAGCGTCAGTGTTGGAGACTGCCCTATATCCTTCAACTCATCTGAAAACTCAGACAGACCTGTTCTCATATAATGTTTTGAGAGGTCAATTAACAGCAACCCAAGCAAATTGAAAAAGTACTGAAAGTGTGTTTGTGAACGACAGTGAACATAATTCATGACGCCTCTGATGCAGCGCATGGTGCTGGTTAGACAGTTGCTGAGCTGAATAGAGAGGTAAAGACGTAATCCAGCTGGTGGGCTGGTTCTCCCTGTAGCTGGTACCAGTCAATTGCAGCAGGGAACCATTTTAACCTGTATTTGTTTTCCAGTTGAGAGGAAGGGAGAAGGAGAAAAGGAGCAGCAATGAGCTGGACCGGCAGCTGGAAAATGCAGTCAAGACCCGGTTGTTTTATGTTGTTTGTGTACGAATAAAACTGTGAACCATCATGGTACAAGACAGGAATGTCCACTCTCCCCAGCATTATTTGCCATTTTTATTGAACCTGTTGCCACTGCTTATATGACAAAACAATAAAATCACTGGTATACAGACCACAAACCACAAGCTTATACACAGATACAAACAGAATACACATTTTATTATATTTGTAAAACCCAATAACCTCCCAACCAGAAACCTGCTGCAGAATAGCAGCAGTAAAAATGGGCAATATGGCCTTTTTTTTTTTTTTTTTTTAAATAACCTAACTCACCTACATACAAGTGGTCAATAACTAACAAATTTTATTGGAAACATAAGAAACCCAAAGTCAAACTCACCACATTACAAAAAAAAATATCTTGGGGGCCTAGCAGCCCTAAACTTAAGACACTACTACCTTGCAAATCATCTCCAATACATTGAAAAACAGCTGCAACTGAATCAACAACAAAACCCATGGCTGGAAATAGAACAAAAAGAATGCACAGAACTTTCCATATCAGATCTTTATCTTCATCATTGTCACCCAGTCAATAAACAAAACACAAAAACACAACAGTTTCCAAAACCCGGTCAGATCTACAACTCTGACAGCTTGGTGGAAAATCAATGAAACTACAGGTTACACCTTATCCCCAAATAAATTGACACCAATATGACACAACCCAGACTGCGAAAAATGAAATGAAAAGAAAGCCACTTAAGGACCTTGCTATCGCCACCGGTATCAGCTACTGGAAACCATGAGTAGCAACCCCAAAAACACAACTTCATTGCAATGCACAGAACACAAAATGTACAGAATGGGATTTGCTGAGATCTGTTCGAACTGCAGTCTTAACACCCCAGACAACTACCTCCAAGCCACCTGGCTCTGTCCACCAATCCAAACATTCTGGAAAGACATCACACACAAATTATCTACCTTCCTGGGTTATATCATATATCAGTCTGTATGTCTACTTGGAGACCTATTATCAATTGAACCACCATCTAAAAACAAACATTTTCAACCCATCTTGATCACCCTAACTATCACTAAGAAAGCCATACCGCTCAACTGGAGAAACAAACAACCTCACCACCTCCAAATGGCTACACCTTTTTGATAGAGAAAGCATTCAGTGACACTTGGACACTTTTTTTTTTATTAATGACATCTCTCTGATATTCATATATCAAATTACAGAGGTTGGGTCATGCAATTTTCCCTGGATAAGTAAATGTTAAAATTAGAAGGAAAAAAAATCATGTAATGCAAATCTCATTAGGCGTCTTTATTGAACTCACTTTGCTTGAAGTTGCTTTGTCCCGCAAAGAAAGCTTGGACATCCTAGGCTGTGGTGCTTCACATTGATCTGAAGGCAGCTGCACGGCCAAACTAGGAAACTGAAATACAAGCAGACCAGAGCTGATCATGGATAACGTTAACAGACATTACTTAAATAACGTGTACATCTGGCTAACCCACTACTTTGAATCTGATCGCCTAACATGGACTGGAATACTGGAATACTAGGTGGTGGAAATACTAGAGAAGCTAGCTAGCTTACAATGTCAGCATTTATAAGACATGCAAAGACAAGAGATGCTTAGCTTGTCATATACTAGCCCTGATACAGGACCCTATGAGAATCTTTTATCATTTGGCTATTTACTTTTCAGAAGTAAACAGATGAGAATCTTATATCATTTGGCTGTTTACTTCAGGGTCCTGTATCAGGGCTAGTCATATACTAAAGGGAATGCAACTAACTTAAACCCGTGTCAAGTCAACAGTAACGTTACTTCCGATCACAACCTTCAAAATAAAGCCCTTATTGACCAACGTGTTTCAGCGTTTCTCGAGAACTACAAAATACAATAGTGAAAGTAAAAATGCATTTCAGAAGTAATCTGTAGTAAACAAAATTACTGTTTTTGGACAATGTCCTTTTCACAACATATAATAGTCACGGCATAGATACAGGGCTGCCAAAAGTAACGTTACTTTAGTCAAAGGTAAATTAACTGTTAACGTTATTCCCAAAATCTAAACTTGCATCAGACAATTTAAAAGAGTTTGTACTATTTATTAAAAGTCCATTTTGACCTATTTTATTGTCCCAATCGTCCGACAATTAGCTTGTCAGTTAACTAAGTACCAACTAGTTTTACTGCAGAATGGTGGTCGACTAACTTATGTTAACGTTAGCAGCTAACTAGCGTTATGTATGTATAAACTTACCTCGTTTGACCATCTGAGGTGTTTTCAAAAAACAACCTTCAGTTTATCCGTGTGTTCAAATTGTGGCTGAGATATTTTGGGAAACTAAATTGTGAATAAAAAAAACTGTATCGGTATTTCAAGTGATGAGAGAAAATGAGGCTAACCAGAGTTTATATTTAAAATCTGGGCCCGGAGCGACGAAAACTGACTGTAACTGACGTAAAACTGTCGTGACGTGATGGTTCACGAAACACTAACAGTGTAAAGTGACAGGGAGTGAATTCAGACACATCTGTGTTTGTAGTTGTGTAACTTAAACCTCCATCGAACTTCTAAATCGTCCACTTTGTCTGCCTCCTCCTCTGCAGGACTGTACTCGAGGAAGATAAGATACACATCAGATGCACTACAGATAAGATAAGACGGGAAGCAAAATCTTGCCAAATTTTACTCGACAAAGCTTGTGAGTAGTTTTATGCTCCAGTGTTAGTCAGTGAATGCTCAGTGAAAAGACAGGGTCTAAGGTGAAAGCTGCCGGTGTTCTCCTGAGGGTGTTCTGCCTACTAACTTGTACTAGTTGGCTGTGGTGGCCTTATTACAGTCTAAGTGCATGTAGTGACTATTTGTCATCTTCAAAGTTCTTATACACTATTGTTATTGTGATTTTGGTTGGTCTACCTATATACTACCTGTTCCCCTAGTGTCAGCAAAAGAAATACAATAACCAACATAAAATTACTTATAACAAACCAAACAAACGATACAAAGAGTATGTGGTGTGAGATAAGTTGCACAGCAATGCTCATGGAAGACTTTCATGGTAAAGCCCTGTTTGAGCAGAATTGCATTCCCCCAGGTTGTCATCTACTGCTTGACTTGGGATATTCTCTGAAATGTTGGCTTCTCGCTCCGTATGGAATCCCACAAGCAGTGGCACAGCTTAATTATAATGGATAGGTCTATATGTGTATATATAATGTGAAAATGAAAATTTAACCAAAGATTAATAACACTAGGTTTTTGTTTTTTTTTTCAAATTTCAATGTATAATATTTATTCTGTAATTTTAACAGGCTTGTCTCTAAATTTTTTTAAAAACGGCGTACGGTCTCCATGTCGTCAGTGTCTAAGACACAGCCCTCCCATGGCCTGCGAGAGGGGAGGATCATCTGTAGGACAAGAAGAACCTTTGTCAGAGGGTCCCGGAGGAGATGGGCCGCTGGATAGCCCAACTTCACACGGGTAATAATAATAACTAGTTGTATATCTCTTTTAAAGACACAAAGTTCACAAAGTGCTTTACAACAATAAAATTAAAAGAATACAGACAGAATTAAACAATAAAACATGAAAAGACAACAATAAATTAAAAAAAATAATTGAAAAGGAGTGAAAGGGCACAGAAGGAGCCAGTCGACTACTTAAAAGCCAGTTTAAATAAACGTGTTTTTATGTTATTTTTTAAAGGTATCAATTGAATCAATTGCTCTTAGGTTTTCTGCAATAGAGTTCCAGGCATTTTGGACTTGTAGAGCTGCTATGGAGTTTTTTGGTAGACCACAGTCGTACACAAATGCACTCGTACAATACAGTACAGTCATTTAGCAGACGCTTTTATCCAAAGCGACTTACAATAAGTGCATTCAAAGTAGGCAGACAAGAGAACTACTTGTTACTACTAGTAACTTTACTACAGTTACTACAGTAAGTGCTTCTCGTCCCCAAACAGAGAATTACAGTAGTCAAGTCAAGATACAAAGTTCTGAGACATCCACAGAGTAATTTCATCGACACACTGTAGTAATGAGGTAATTGATTTTTTTGGGTGTCTGGCCCAAACAACATATATATCTGTGTGTCATCAGCGTATTGATGAAAGGAGATATTGTATTTATTAATAATGTCAAAGTGGAAGCATGTACAAATTGAATAGAATGGGACCTAAAACTGAGCCCTGGGGCACCTTGTATTTTACGGCCTGTCATTCTGAGAAAAAAATTGCCTGATGCAACATAGTCAACAGCCAGTTAAGTAGGGGGTAAGGGTTATAAATTATTATTATTATTTATGTTGGCAACACAGTTTTGTTTGAAATATCATGAATCTGTGTTGCCAAAAAGCCATTGTGATGTTTCACATTAAAGGCAAAAAAGGGGGGAAATGGTGTGTAACTTTTGTGTTCAACAATATGAGGAGTGCAGCATCTTGGTTGCAGATTGGTTCACTGGATGACCCCAAAATGTCCTCCACTATGTTAGCCAATTCACTCAGGGGCTCCACCTGTAAAATAAAAAGACCATGTATTAAAACAAATACATCTTTTTTCAATTGTGATGACATTGAGTAATTTATATGAAAGGCCTATGATTTACTGTCCAGATTATCATGTAATTCTGACTGTAATTCTGAGAGGTGAGTGTAAGAGTCAGTAATTACCTGTGTATATAATATAAAAAAAATGTGTTATAGTATGTGTATTACCTATGGTGTCTTCATGGTCTCCTGTCTGAATGTATGTTTTCAGTGTGTTTTCAGAGTCCAAAGAAATCCCCACTAGCTACTTCTATATATCTAGAACTAGCTATATATATATAGAACTAGAACCAGTTACACTGTTTTTCTTTGATATAAACACTAGAACATCAGAATTTTTGTGTATGGCCTTTTGGCTGGTTATGGGTAGGCTACAGGTAAAAGTAGGCTAGGTTTATGTTTGTGCGTCCTGCCCACTCTGCCAGAGTTGGTCACAGTTTACAGGCTTCCCTTTCATTTATGAGCAGTAAGAATGGTGCAGTAAGAAGTTCATCTGGTGAGTAGACTCAACTGAACATAAATGCAATCAAAAATGTATCTTTAATGTGAACACAGTAATACATTGATAATGTAATTGCAGGATATGCTGCATGATCAACTTGTTAATTAAAATTGATGATCCTCAGTTGTGTATAAACTATTCAGGCCTGGTGATGAAATGGACCACAATCACAGCTTATAATTATAAGATCAATTTGACAAAGTAAGCTTTAGAGAATATACTATAGATTCACGCATTCTTCAAATATAATGCTACAATTAAAAGCACACAATCCAAGATAATAGAAATGAGAAATTAAGTGCAGCTTGTTCACGTAATTGAAGTGAAAAATAAACTATTATATCTGATTATTTTTGTTTTGGTCTGAATTATGAGAATCAAACCCACAGATTTGTTCAGTCTACCGTCTGAGAAATCTCTCTAAAATAAGGTTTGTTTTCCAGTCTGACATGGAGAGAGTTGCCTCTGTGGATGGATGCCTCTGTGTCCGCACATAAAAGCATAATGGTCAGCAGATAAAGCTCTGACTGTTGACTGAGTCTAAAGTCCAGAATGGTGAACGAGGAAGGAGAACCACTTGATAAGCAATACATTACAAGCTGGTCTGTACTGTATCATGAATCAACTAGGCTGAAAATGAGTCAGCCATACATGTAGCACATACAACCAAACGAAATGTCATTGCTCACAGGACCGCTGTGCAAAAAAACAGAACATAAGACATGGCATAAAATACAACCAACATAATAAATAAATATAAGTAATAAATAAAAGAATAAAGTGTATAGTAAAAAACAATGTGCTGAGTAGTGGTGTAAAGTGTCAAGTGTAAAGTGACCCATTCAGGGTGTGTGTGAGTGCATGTGCGTACGTCAAATAAGGCATGTATGAGTTTTGGGTAGCATCGAGGTATTGAGCAGTCTGACAGCCTGGGGGAAGAAGCTGTTGCGCATCCTGGTGGTGCTGGCTTTAATGCTGCGGTACCCCAGACGGCAGGGGGTCAAAGAGTCTGTGAGAGGGGTGGGAAGAGTCCCCTATGATGCTGGAGGCTTCCATAGGTATCTTTCCCTTTAAGTGTCCTGGATGGGGCCCTCCGCCATCCTCACAATCCACTGCAGGGTCTTGCGGTCTGTTGTATTTCAGTTCCCGTACCAGATGGTGATTCCGTTGGTCAGGACACTGCCAACAGTGCCACGGTAGAATGTGGTGAGGACTAGTAGACTAGTAGAAGACTGGTTGTACTGGGCAGCTCCCAGAATGTGTAAATGTATAGCAGGGTGGCACAGGAAAAAACCAAGGGGGTCTCATAAATTAAGGTGGAAAAGGATTCAGTGCTTTGCCCAAGAGCCCTTTGGCAGTGTTGGAACATATTGTATCACAAAATCAAGATACACTCCTTAACATTTATGGAGATCGAGAGAGAGAGAGAGAGAGAGAGAGAGAGAGAGAGAGAGAGAGAGAGAGAGAGAGAGAGAGAGAGAGTGTGTGTGTGTGTGTGTGTGTCTCTCAGAGGGAGCGAAACTTTATATTCTCCATATTTTTTCTTTTTGTGTTGTTTAAAGCCCAGATTTCCAGTAGAGTGACATCATGGCAGAGTCAGAAACTATAGCATCTGGTGAGTCCAATCAGACTTGATGTCAGAAATCTGCATAAAACTGCTAAATTGCCTCAGAATTATTTTGTTCTATTTCATCCATACAACTAATAATGAAACTAATTATTTATATATAATATAAATAAAAACTAATTATTACTCAGCCAATGAGGTAGGATTTAAAATGTCTGGCTTTAACCACTTAAGAAGCTCCGGGTCAGTCCTGGGACACCAGCTGCTTTTTTCACCTGCATCACGTTTTGCAGAGTGTTTTGTACAGTGAGATTTTAAATCAAACTGACTGACTACCTATCTTCCAGCAAAAACAATCCCCTCTTTTGTAACAGGAGTGCTAACAAAACAGGCAAACTCACAATGGTGACTCCTTACATTTTGTTTATCCTAGCAGTCTGAAGACAAAACGAATCAAGGTGAAATTGGTCTAAATGATGGCAGGGGTTCAATGGAACTAACTAGTATGACTTTGTAGTCCCACAAATGTTCCAACATTGGAGAAAATATCGATAAACGTCCATGTCCAATCATTTCTGACTAATAATTTTTCCAAAGCTCCGGTGTTTCTGGCTTGTGAGTAGTCTTTATCTGTTCATAGTTTTCATGTGAGGTCACAGCCCTAAGGCCACGCCCACCTGGAGTGCAAAACAAAGGCCCAATCCCAATTCACCCCTTGGCCCTACCCCTACCCCTACCCCTCGAGTGGCCCTCGCTCTTCGGCTTGCCCCTCGGAATGGAGTTACAGGGGTAGTCTTCCCCTAAGAATTGGGACAACCCTTCAAGACCCTGATACGTCATCATGTCATCGTCCTTGGCGTTTACGTAAACAGACGTGACGAGTTTGTTGGTGGACATTACTATAGATTACGATAGATAGATAGATAGATAGATAGATAGATAGATAGATAGATAGCTCTTTATTGTCTCCGAGGGGAAATTGCAAATTTGGTCAACAGGCTCGTATAAGAAATATCCTAAATCAAATGGCAAATAATGGCAATAATAGTATTCACAATGACAGAGATAGAAAAGCATGGACGCTCGCGATTCGTTCACAACTAATAAGTTTCACGCTATCAACCGATCAAACAAGTCATCAAATAAAACATTGCTTCATTACCACTTCATGACAGAATAGCGGTGCTCTGTGATCCTACCCTGCCAGTCTGCACTGATATTAGAGGAGCGGTAACAAGTGCAGCAACTTCGCTGCTGGACTTTAGTTATATTTCGGGCATCATATGCCATCAAAGGGGGAAATGCGACATGGAAATGTGTCAAAATGCGGGACTGTCATGTACAAATTAGCCTAAAAACAATGTTGTAACGATCGGCATACTAGTGATTTTTTGTTATGCTTATTATAAAGAAAATGTCTATAATACATTGAAACAATATTAAACTAACTAACTAATACGACGGTTATAATATTTTTTAAATCTTTATTAATGAAGACAATACAACATTTGTGGTTTTCTTTTGTTGCTTGTGCAGCGTTCGCCACCATCTTGCCGATGCTTGTCGGAGATTTCTCATAACCCTCGGTTTGAAGTGTGCCCCTGAAAAATCCATGTAGCCCTAGCACTTCGCCCTACCCCTCGCTCCCAACAAGAATTGGGACACCCTACCCCTACACGTGAACGCGCAAAACGGAGGGGAAGGGCTAAGGGGTAGGGCCAAGGGGTGAATTGGGATTGGGCCAAAGCCATCTTCCATTGACCACCAACTACAACTCAGTTAACTTATACCACACTGTTACCCAAAATGCTGGATAGTTAACTCCAGTGGTCTAATTACGCTAGCTAAACCTCCTTTGTTTATCATATAACTAAGCTAAGTTAATACGGAAAAAGAAAACATTTCATTTGTTGTTATAGGGTCTAGATTAACCCAGGAATAGGCCCTATAATTGACAACTCGTTGTGCCAACATAGTTTGAGCCATCCAGGCCATGGTCAAGCCCTACACCCCTGCCCGACCACTCCACTCCCTCGAGGCAACGGATTGCCCCATTGCTCCGAGGCCCCTGCGGCTGATCTACCTGTTCACAGCTCTTTTATGTCCTGCCCTCTAGCTTATTGCACTTTTACGTTAGCACTGGTTATGCTCGTTTGGGGACGAGATGCACTTAGGATTTTTGTTGTACTAGTAGTAACTAGTAGTTCTCTTGTCTACCTATCTATGTTGAATGCACTTATTGTAAGTCGCTTTGGATAAAAGTGTCTGCTAAATGACTGTACTGTATTGTACGAGTGCATTTAGCCGGCACACAAGTGCATAATTAGTTAAGGCAACTCCACCTGTTATTTCATTCCTGGGTTAACCTAGGCCCAGCATTATTGGCTATTCCAGATTGAAAGTACAGATAACTGTGTGTACTTTTGTACTCTTGTTTGCTTTCATCTTGGCAGCAGTGTAAGGGTAAAAAGTACAGCTCAAACAGTACAACAAAGTACAGGGACTTTGCTGTTTTTAAAGATTGAAAGTGGATGCTGTATATGGGTCACTTGCATAAGACTTGCAGTTTGTTTACGTATCTTTGTTTTTCGTCTTTTGAGAGGTGATCTAAATACTCATGGGCTGTAAAAGATGTGAATTTGACAGGCTTGTGCAGTAGCTCTATGGCATTTCCAGCGTTAGTCGCCATCTTGGACTGTTGTTTTGCCTGCCAGGCTTTGGGAGCAGTCAGGTGACTGAAAACTATGCCATTATTACACACTTTCAACCAGGATTAGATGAGACATATGGCTAGAGATCCATTGAATGTCTGGGCTCATACATAACAACCACTGTGAGATATTTACACTGAAATAAGGTTTTGTTTTAGGCGAGGATAAGTCTTCAATTTCTACTGTGTTTCAGCTTCTGTGACTCTGCTTCAGTAATATGTGGACATGTGAAAAAGTCCATAAATTGATGAAAAATAGTTGAAAAGTATTATGATGTGATTGTCTAAAATTGTATTTTCTGTAAAAGATGACAGACCCCTGAAGTGCTGTAGCAGCCTTGAATTTATGCCCCCACACAGTGAGTTAAACTCAACTCAATCAGAACCATTTCAATATAAGTATAGATATCAAACATTTCATAATAGGAGAGCACAAACTGTAAGATATAATGAAGTAACTAAGCCCCTATGTTATATGGTAGGAACTCTATGAATAACTTAATCATTACAACTTCACATATTGAATTTGAAGGTGTTTCATTTAATTTCAGTGTTTTCATTTCAGTGTCCGAACTGAGGGTTGTGCTGCTGGGGAATTGCTGGTCTGAGAGGAGCACAGTGGGGAACTTCATACTGGGAAAGACTGTGTTCAACTCACAAAGCACCTGAACACTCTCTGAGAGTGAGCGGACAGTTGCAGGAGAGAATAATAGTGGTCATCAACACCATGACGTCATGGAAAACTGTAGGCACCATCCACCCTTACAAGTCATGATCAGAAAATGTAGATACAGGTACTTGAAGCAGGAGCACCTTGAACTACCAGAGCTGTTAACACACTTGGGCCAAGTTGTGAAGGAGAGCAAGTTTCAAGTTTATTGTCACGTACTAGATAACAATGCATACATCATTTCCAGTAGTGAAATTCTTGTCCTCCGGGTCAACTCAACTTAACACAGTAGTAAAAAGTCAAATAAGTAAAAAAAAAAAAAGTAATAAAACAGTACTAAGACAAATAAGTAAATAATAAATGATTATGGAGAAATTAGATCAAACAGTAATCAAACAGTAATAAGGTGCAAAGTAATAAGGTGCAAAATAAAATATAATAAAGAATAATAATAGAGATATTTACAGAATGAGGTAGACAAAACAGGTATGCCGTCTGCCAGATGGTAGGAGCGTGAAAAGTCTGTGGCTGGGCCTTCCTCCTGCAGCGCTGGCTGTAGAGGTCCTGGATGGCTGGCAGCTCAGTCCTGGTGATGCGTTGAGCCGACCTGACCATCCTCTGCAGAGCTTTGCGGTCGAGGGCGGTGCAGCTGCCGTACCAGGCCGTGATGCT
>CABFOQ010052854.1:0-14380 GCA_900660455.1 Gephyroberyx darwinii
GCCCCCACTCACCACCGTGCAACCTCTATCCCCCACACAAAGGGCTGGGTTAGGCTGTAATCTGGATGGTTGATTTCACGCAAATAGTTGGCCATTGTAAAGAACAAATGCCCCCTAGTGGTTGGCTGTGGCTATCTTTGTTTCTCATACAGGAGAAAGTCAGTTTTTGCATCCACACCAACCAGGTTAACACTACTGGGCATGATCAGCAGAGTGTGTGAAAATGTGAAAATGTATTTGATTGATTGTGCTCAATTGTTGGAAACTGTCAATGCATGCAAGTCAAATCATGCAAAGTATATGACAATGACCCAATGATGAAGAATATAAAACTCATCTGCACAGTTGCTTACAATGGGCAGTTCAGAAAATATTTTTCCAACATGATATATTGTGTTTGTTTCATATAGTCTGCAGTACAGAAATTCTTGCCTATAATACCAAAGTAAAACAGCGACTTTAATTCTACATGTCAATACACTCACAAATAGTTCCCATGCGCTGCAGCATAAAAAACAGTAATTTCCTAGATCTCTATAAAACACATCCAACACCAAGTAGCTGATGGAAAAGGAAACTACATAGTTTGAGTACTATGACCAACCTCAGGCGCAACCATCCCATATTGAACACACTGTCCAGTGTTGGACCTGGCACGGCAGCCATCTGATTTCCGTCTCTGGTATTGACACAGCCGTTCAAGGCAGCCTGGCCACCGGTGCCCATAACAAAGGTATGTTCATGGAACCAGCCAAAGAAAGCCTCAGTTAAATCGTGGAGGAAAGACCCTTTGCGTTTCTTGTCCGAATTAACAAGACTGGAAAAAGCTATAAAAAATCCTGCAATGAGACCTGTTTACTATCAATTACTGAGGCACAATGCAGCCACACTGTGAACATACATGTGCTGCAGCCATGTGCTTCTCTGTGAGGATTGCATGCCCAGCACACACAGAGCCCTCTCTTCTTCACTGCAACACTTGCCTGGTTCATTACTGCGGTCTGAACACACCTCCGTTAAGTTGTACAAAGCTTTCAATTACATGGTTCAACGTTTACAGTGCTGTGAAATGTTGCAGTGTGAACAACAATATGCAAGATGTTCTGGTGATTCATTTTCAATTATCATTATGGAGCAATGCATAGATGAAGCAGCAGAAGAGAAACCCCTTCGATGTTCAGGGCGCTGAACATTCATAGCATCATGAATGTAGTGAAACATTTCACTGAAACAGAGGTGGGCATACTGATGATACATTTGGTATAAAATATATCCTATGAAAGTAAAAGTACTTAACTAGGAAATCACAATTACAAAAGTAATTGTAACTAAAAAAGTAACTGTTACAATTAACAGTAGTTACAACAGTCCAACCCAAGTTCAATTTTGCAAGACAATTTTGTTCTCATATCCAAAACAGTATAAACTGACTAAGGTAAATGCACTCACTACAGTAGCCTAGCCACACTTGCCTAGTATATCATTCACATTTAACCATAGGCCTAGTCTTGCTCATAATTGTCTATGTCTGCCAATTTCTTTTCACAGGACAAAATATAGCAGGAAATGTTAGAGAAAACTATCCATGTGGATGGAAGATCTTGTAGCTCGAGAAAGAGAGACATTTCACTGGAACATTTTTACACCATTGGCTTTCAAAACGCCCAGATAGTTTTGTTTCTGTGGTGCGCCATTTATCTAAATAAGCATCTTCATACCTACTAGTCATTAGGAATGGAAAGAAAAGCACGTGGTATGAGATGACACTTGGTGTGTTTGGGACACTTCCTCACCCACTGCTCTTTAATTAAAGTGCAGCTAGTTCATCTTGTCACACAAATGGTTGACATGCGTTATTTGCTCACCCAGATCCGAGACTTGAGCCTTGCCACAGTTTGACAGGAATTCTTAGCTTGTGGCCTGTCATCAACAAGGATGACACTGTTTAATATCTGCTAATTGTAAACACACGAGCTTGTGCACTCTGTCATTCTGTGGTGTAAGAGGCAAATGAATCATCTTCCTCAGCGGTCTTGAAGGAGGTAAAGCCCGCTGTGTGAGAATATATTTTACATCCATTTTTATTTATTTGAACATAAATGCATGAATTGATTTGAGTTTTAATGGGTTGTTAGATCATGTTTATCATTAACACACATGAAGAATTATATTTTAGATCTATTTAATTTAAGGAGTCCCAAAGCCCCAGACTTGAAAGCCACAAAGCCATAACACAAGTTGGTCAAATCTGGATAGTGTTAAATATTTCATCATCTAGTGTAGAGTCATTTTAAAAACCCTGCATGACACTTGGACCGGTGTGAGAACTCCCATCTCCACTGACTTAGCTTTTTTCAAAAGCTTTTTATACAAGTACATCTCAAATGCATTAGCATTAATATGATCATAGGAAGACATGAAGAAAGCCTCCAGATGTTATCGTGGGCCACACATTTTTTGTCATTCTGTGCCTGGATGATGTCAATATTATTTTTTCATTGCATTGATTGCTTTATTGTTTTGTATGCGATTATAAGTAGTGCGGAAAATTATGATGAAAATATACTCAACACATCCACATGAAACAATGATTTTCCCATAACAAGATGTCCTCCTAATGTTTGATATGTAATGAAAAGTGAAATGGCCTCAGAGTCAATCTAGACTCAGTGATAGGAAAGATGAAGATAAATAGGTACATCTGGCTCTCAGTGAAACTCTAAAGGAAGTCTAGATAAACCAGGGAGGGTCTGGTTATTCATCACCATCCAGACATGCTGCCCATACGCAACTGTAATGGCTCGGAAAAACAGAGGCCGACAGACGGCAACTCACCAGCCATGCATACACAAAAGCAGCACCTGACTTTGTGTCCTGTCTGAAAAAAATTACAGATGAGGAGAAGAGAAAACGATGGATTGACAGTCGGGCCAGGAGGGCACCTGGTTAATGTCACCTATCATCCAGATCTTCAGTGCCCCACACATCCCTTTGCATCCCTCTCTCTTTTTCTCTCCACTCTTTTCCTCAAGGGAGCAACTTTTCCTCCAGATCCTGACTGACATAAACCCCAAGCCTCAGACCCTGGACAGAATTTGATGCAGACCCTGGGCTGCTTGTCTTCTGTCTCCTTCATCTATCTCTTTCTTCCACGATTTCCATGCTCTTAACCATCGCTCCCTTTGTTCTTGCAGTCGATCGATGCGCCATAACTCAACTGGACTCTGGTGTTTGATGTCTAAGCTCTGGATATCATTTCAACCGTTTTAGTTGAACCAGTGAACCACACTGACAATACCTGCCTCACGAACACAAGTGTGCAAATGAGCATGCATGCACATACATACAGACATATGCGCGCGCACGCACACACACACGCACACACTCACACACACATACACACTCACAGAAAAAGAGTTAGACAGGGAGATACTGCGAGTGAGAAAGAAAGAGAAGGTAAGTCTTGATATACAGTCGCCCTGGTGCAACACATTTCAAAAGACTGACCCTTCTGTAGTTTGGGTTTGGGACACACAAATGAAAAAATAATGTTAAGTCTAATTATGGGTAGTGATCTGAAAAACAGTCTAATAGCTAAAGCATTTGAATGCTTCGTGTTATAGATGAAGTTTGCATGATGTCTACCGACGCAAGAACTTACGTCCACTGAGGTCCTTTAGTTTGTATAAACTGCTGCAATACAGCGATGTGATATACCACAAAGTTAAATATTTTTCTGATCATAACATAACAGATAACCTTACATTTTCTAATAAAGCAGATTATTATATAATCATTGTTTCTATGTATGTAGTGTATGTTCAGTAACTTCAACTCAAAAGCAAAATAGCCTGACTGCATAGAGGAGATTAAGTTGATCAGTTAGAGCCTCTATCACATTCAAGTAAAATACCAAGTAATTAATATCATGAGTAATGATCTTGCTGATGTTTTAAACAATACGATCTATGTATGTAAATGCTTGATGTCACCATGCATAGAGAGAAAGATGGTCCTGGGGCTAGCCAGTCAGTAAAACGAGGTATGGTTGTTTTTAGTCTTCACTTGCTGGTGATTTGTTGGATGCCAGTCTTTCCCACTTCCAATGTGAACCAGACCAGGTAAGTGGATGAGGCCACTTCCAGTTCTTTCCAGCTCTTTTTTTGTTTTGTCCAAACACAGGCCTGGATTAACTTTTGCTTGCTGCACCAAACACAGCATTTTTTTCCCCCGCAAATATTACAATCAGGTCAATTATTTTCATAGTTCAACAGGCATTAAGTAATCTATGACTGTTATCGACCTCTAACTGAGACCAAGGAATTGCAACAACAAGTGTCTAGCACAGTTTACAGTGGCCTGTCATTGACATCAGTAATATAGTCCCACTTTCACAAGAGAGATGTGTAAACTAGTTACCTAGAGCTCCAACAGAAACATGTTGTCACGCCGGTGGCTCACTTGTAACACCGTCCTCCATCATTGAGCAGTTGAAAATGTGAGTAGGTGGGGGTGGGGAGACTTTTTGTTCCAAAACAGAGTACGGGCCAGAAAGGGAGTTTTGAAAGCCAGCCAGTGGTATTGATCAATAACCTGTCATGTATGGGACAGTAAAAATCTTACTTATTAAACCTTTTACTGTTTGAGTTGCCAAGTAAAGTGGGCTTTTGCCATTTACATTCCAATTCAATTCAGTCAACTGTCATTGAAAGTAGCTCTGCAAACCCTTACCCTTAGGGTGCAGATTTCTTGGCTACATGCAGCCAGAAGCTAAGCTAACTTACAGTCGTTCTTCAGTATTTTGCTAATTCATAAATGACAAATTCCATGATTAAGCACTTACACTAATGGCTAAAATGTATATGTCAAAAGATATATAGGGTATCAAAAGATACATTCATTTTACAATGGGAGAAGTGTAATGCTGCATGCTCTCTCTCTAAAGAGTAGAGCAGCTGAAAAATCTCACAAAACTTTTCCACAAAAATGGGTAAGTAAAGTTATCATGTCGCCCTCTGGTGGTTGCAAAGCTCTGTGAGAAAAGGTTTCATCTCTCCATAGAGGCTTTAATTGATTTAGTACAATGTATTGAACATGTTTCAATTTTTAGTTTTCATAGTCTCATCTATTGAAAAGTGACTGTTCTGGTTAAGTCCATCCAATTAATTAATAGATTATTTTGTTTTTGACAATGTGAAAATGGATTTTCACAGGAATGAATTCGGCCAGCATTGGATGCTAGTTGCTAGTTGCCTATACCAAAAGTAAAATATTCCAATTTTTTTTTTTCAATTTAGTACAATTTCACACCTGAGTTTGATATTACGCTTTGAATTTTGATAAGACAAAATGTTTGACAATTACATTTCTTCACGGTAAAAATGTGCAAACTATGACCACCAAACCAAGGTACATACCAAACCATGAGATTTGTGAACCGCTCCACCTCAAACTGAAGCTGACTATACAGAAGGTATATTTTGATTAGCGTTGCAATCTATACAATTCCTAGCTCAGCTCCACTGAAGCATGCTGCCTTACCAAACCATAGGTGCAAGAGATCTGATTTGACCTATCATGTCAAGAGATGGAGTAGTGTGTTCAGGTGCAATGAGCCGGGAGGGAGTGCGGTTGTCATGTTCCCTAACGTGTAGCAGGATGTATTGCTGGCAGAAGCAGCAGGGGAGATACAGAGTCTCTCCTCAACACTCACAGCCTCATGAAAGAATGATGGTTGATTGCCTGTAGGAGATGAGGTGGGCCCTCCAGAATCATAGGATAGCACT
Organism: Gephyroberyx darwinii; assembly: GCA_900660455.1. Taxonomy (NCBI): domain Eukaryota; kingdom Metazoa; phylum Chordata; class Actinopteri; order Trachichthyiformes; family Trachichthyidae; genus Gephyroberyx; species Gephyroberyx darwinii. Next base: position 5,787 of record CABFOQ010052854.1, read on the forward strand.
TTAGAAAAGCCAGAGCTGCGCTGCTAAAGGTGACTGAGAAAAAGAGAAAGAGAAAATCTATCTGTGTCCTTTGCTGTTGTCAATTAAATTAGTTTTTATTTATTTGCCGTTATTTGTATAATTGTGCAGACATACAGTAATAAAGCTTTTTAAAAATGACATCTGAGCTTTGCTTCATGCTTTCACAGAACCCAATATACATTTTTGCCTCCTGGAATTATTGATTCGAGGATGAATCCTTTTCATACATTTACAGCCTGTGCACCTTTAATTATGTGCACATGTGTTAATTTACTAAGACAGTTTCTAAATTTAATTTTACAAATACACTGTTTACACTGTTCTGAAACCAAAATTGTAGTGGCATCTCAATAGCCAGCAAATAAACAGGCTAAAAAGATAAAATTATTTCTTGCAAAGATGACAGATAACAAAAAATATGAAAAATATTTTATTTTTTGGTGGTATTCATGAATGGCATGTGTGCCCGAAGTTGTAAACAATATACCAAAATTTTAGTTTAACAAGTTTTAATACCTATAATTCGATTTACCTTCAATACCCCTGGTGAACATCAGTATCTTGATTGTATTGTATTTCTTGGTTTGAAAACATCACAGTGCTGCATGTCACTTTTCTCTTTTATTCTTCTATAGAGTTAATTGTCAATACCCTATTTTGTGCCACAGCCCCACTCTCCAGGAGAACAAGGTCCAGATGGCTTGGGGGCCCCGTTGGTCTCCCTCTGGCAGCCACTCTGCTTATCGGCAAGTTCACTTCACTTCAAGGAACCACTGACAGCTCTGTTAATTAGCACCTTTAGCCCTTTTTCCCAGACACAGACAAGCCTAGGATGATCATATTAACTTTAACATATTAACTCTTACTCTCACTCTGCATGTTTCTCTTGTTGGGCCAGTGGACTTTGATTCTATGATTTTGACTTAAAAAAGCAAATATGTGCAAATTAGTGGAGAATGACACCAATTTTACCTGAATAGAACAGACTATTTCTCTGTTTCAAGGCAGAAGATATTGAACAAAAAATACAATTGTCATATACGCAACAAAAAACAGTAAGAGTAAGTAAACCACTGAAATGCTTCATCAGGGCTTCAGAAGATTTTCCCCCTACACACACAGCACACAACAACTCTTGTTTCATGTGCAAATTAGTTTGTGGCAAACCTGAAGTGAACTTTTCATTACCTCCAGATGTTTTCTGTTTTTTCCACAATAGAAAAAACCCCAGCAAACTCATGGCAACATTTTGTGGCAAAGTATTTTGTTTGATACGTTTGCATCACAAACTAGCTGCAACTTTGCAACAACCATTTCATTTTGCCTCCTTTTGGTCAACAGTAACAAATATAGAAATATTGCACAATGAGATTCTGACACTGTGCAAAACACAATTCAGATAAAAATGTTTTGCAACACTTCATCAGCCAAGTCATTGTCATTATAGTACTCATCATCTTATCATCATTGTCACCACCACGGCCATCCATACTAAACCAATGACCAAAAATCCAAAATCAATCAAAAGGCTTTCCCTCACATCAGATGCCACATGACAATGTTCTACTATAATCATAGCGCAGTAGCATCAGTCCAGTGTCAGTTCCAGGCCCTTGGCCTCTACCCTCAGCGGAACTGAGTTCCTGACCTATTGGTCATTTGTCCGAAGCCCTGGCTGGACCCAGAACAGAGAAATCAACCCAGCTTTGATCTCCTATGACCATAGAGTGGGAGTAATGAAAGTGTCCCTGCTAAATTACAGTGGGGTTCACAAGTCTAATAAATAATCATGTCCACCAATTACAGCTGGCTGGCCTGGATCTAGGTCACATTCTGTAATTAAGCATTAAAGATGATGGCTGATGGATTGATAATGACATTATTATATTTATAACAACAGTCCAGCTGTTCTCCAACCTGAAAAAAAAAAGATTTTTCCTCAGTTTCTATCAATGAATGAATAATGAAGTCGGTAAGCAAGTGGTTCAAATCATGAAGACTCTGCCAAAGAGTCTTGACACCGAATGATCCTGATATAATTTGGTCATTTATAGAGAAGATGAATAAAAAGCAAGAGCTGATATTTCCGAACATCGGCCTGCCTGGCCATGGGCCTAATCCTCCTGTGTGTTTGAAGTGGTTGGGTGGGAGCAGGACATGGGGTGTTGATTTATGGTCATTTGTCCTATAAGGCCAGTTGGGCTTCCTCCAGAAGGTCACGTCCTGTCTGGCCCCTGTCCACTACACACTTCCACAACATATCCGGGGTCTCAGCCCCCCAACCAGGCTGACGCGTACACATACACACACACCCTCTGTACCCCCTTGGCGCCATGCTGCGGTGGTGGTCAGGGCCTTGCGTGCCATCCAAGGTCTGGTGTGAGGGGGAGGGGAGGAAGCAAGAAGGAGAAGGAGATGGAGAAAAATGGGGGGGACCTATCACAGGCCTAAAGTTTCCTTATGGAAAAGGTTACAATACCCCTCCTCTCTCTTTCCAGTCACTGCAACTATAATTTTAGGTCATTCCCTCTTTCACGTGTATATTACTCACCACACCAGATGTAATGTATATAACCTTTTAGCTTTACACCTGGTTGTATATTAGGCTTCAAGGGACAGAATTTGAACAGACTCCTACAACCACCCAGCCCTACACAATCTTACTAAAAAGCAGCGCCCACTTTTTAAAGATGCCATGCGCCGTTAACTTTGACCGATTCCTGATGAACGGCACTTTTCACAAACATTTCCACTCTGGCCAGATTGTTGTTCCTGACATTAGAGTCATTTGAAAGCCACTCACAAACATCCAGATCTGAAAACCCAGGATGTGAGCTTCTCTATGTGAGCTGGGTCAATGCATTTAGCACCATCTTTTGGTAATTAAATGAACTGCAACAGTATACAGCAGTGTGCAAAAAGGCTTTGCTTTAGGTTGGTACCCTGGCAGCAGAAAATGTAAGGGAAACAATAGGCTTCTTCAGACTTACTGGAGCACGTAAATATTGTTAGAACACTCAAGAATTCAGGAAACACATTTAGGTCCGTTTGTGACATCACAAGCAATTTCATTGTTTGTGATGTCACAGTTGTTGCAAGAATTTAACAAATGCATCACATACATTAAGTGTGTTCAGCGTATTGAGGCTTGAAAACATTTCTAATAGATAGATAGAAAATAGATAACTTCATTATACAATAACAACCACAACAACAACAACAAGAAATGGCAAAAGGGAAATCACCTTTATTTAGTCTTGAGTCTGCAGAACTGCAGACTGCAGAACAGTCAAAAGGGCCCTGCTCAATCATCTCAGGCTGTGCTCCGGTTCATACGGGACTAGGAGGTCTGCAATGTAGCTACATCAGTAAAATCTTCAGCCCTAAATCTGATGCTTGATGAATGTACACAATAATACTCTGAGAGCAGGGGTGCTTAGTGAATAGGGGCAATTATCAGATATAATAAGATTACAAATACATATAACAACATTAATTAACAGTCTTAGTTTAATCTAAGAAAACCACTGGAAAAAGAATACCCTTCTGTGTAAAGGTTGTGTATCAAATGCAATAGGTAGGGAAAAAATGAAATGAAATAAACTAATAAAAGCAACTTAAATCCTGATTAGTCCAGTAGTGGAAGATATTGTTTTAATTTATGAAGATGTCTTGAATCTTGGAGATATTTTATTGAATTTATTTTGGTGTTCAATTAGTGTTCAATCCTGATGATGAAATTAACTTAATTAAGTGCTGAACATAAATATACCACTCACAGCTAAATAAATCAAGCCCTATGACCATAAACAAAAACAAATAATAGCCAAAAATAATACTTAAATGAGCTTAGAGTTTGTAATGTATCCCGAAATACTGATTAAAAATAAGTAAAATATTTAGAGTGGCCAGCTTTTCTAGAGGGGTTCTATTATAACAAGCCTTGACATCTTGTTATCCGGGGTTTGTCTTTCGGGTTCTCCTACTTCAATGTCCAGTGATTATTTTGATTTCCAGTGCTTCTCTGATCCTAGAGAAGACAAATGAAGTGCGTAACCACAGAGAGACAGAGTGCTCACAGAGGGTGAAAAGAGAGTCTGGGAAAACATTCCTTAGAAAAGGAAAGGAGAGGAGGGTAGAAAAAGAAGAAAGGAAAGATGTGGTAATAACATTTTTCAAAATGGCCAGTCTCAAATAACATCAAACAAAACGTCTGTTTTATTTCATAAATCTTGACCAAATATTTGAGGACTCAGATTAGGATGCATAAATATTGCTTGAATTCAAATGAGTGAAAAAAAATATGTTTACCATTAATATAAATATATGACTATCATAAGAAATGCAGAGCAGGTAGAAAATACCCATGAGAGAAGATATAGCACTTCCATTGCAGTAGCCATTTGCTTGTACAAATGCAAGAACTAACATTACTTGCTGCTACACTCAGAGGTCGGACACTGTACATAATCACACTTACGCAGAATGTGTCTGAGCAGTGGAGGAGGCACACATATCTCACTCAGTACACTGATTTTAGCTCAGCCTTACACTGAAATCCCATTAACCCCAAGGCACTGCCATGATATGGTCAAGCCAAAACACACTTAAGCTTTTATTGTTCATAAATAATGGAAAGCAGATGAGAAAAGGGGATGGATTGGGATTGAAAATAGTTGAGGAAAGAGTAGATGTGAGAGAAGGAGAAACAATTGCCCCTTGATGACAAAAAACAAATTGAATTGAATTGAATTGAATTGAATTGAATTGAATTGAATTGAATTGAATTGAATTGAATTGAATTGAATTGAATTGAATTGAACTGAATTGAATTGAATGAGAAGGGGAATGAGAAGGGGTCCTCGTCATCGAGCAGTGAAGTAGAAAGAGATGTGTTAGGAGTGCTCGGGAAGCCAAGGGTCGCTTCAGGAAGCCGGGGTCGGATCTCTGCCAGAGAGGGGCGGAAGGTGTTGACTAGATGCAAACGAGTTGGCCCCATCGAGGAGCGACAGTGAAGCTGATAACCCACTTTCCACCCACCCGGAGAGGACCTCTTTATAAGGGCTTTCTCATCGGGCCCCAGGCACCTGAGCATCCCCAAAAATAACCTTCTCTGAGTCCTAATCCAATGAGCTATGGCTCCATGCCAACATGCTTTCCCCCTTGACAGAGAACCACACCACAGTCTCCATGTACACATTCTTTTCCTCTAAATCACTCATTCATACAACCATCTCCCATATAGTAGGTTGTATTCAATGTGCATATTAGACTCCTTTATACTACACTGCATTTAATGTGTATTAATTGTATCCATCAGGGAAAGGAAAGTCAACTTCAACAAGATTTTTTTCACGAACCACCAGTAAAGAATCATAGAAGAAGTGTAGGTTTGTTGGTTGTGTATTTAACCAGTTCAACCACAAATACATTGCTATACAAATCCAGGACAGATCCATATGGCCACGTCAGAACACACATACACACATACACACTCACTCACTCACTCTCACCTCACACACACACACACACACAAACAATCCCAACAACCTCTATTTTCAGGATTTGTGGTCGCAATGAGACAAAATGAGGAGTGTGTGGGAAGACGCTGAGGGTAATAAAAAAAGGAAAAGAGGTGCAAAACAAAAAAAAAAGGCCTTTGCGTGCCGAGTGTATATCACTTTTCATGGCAGGCAGGCAGGCGGCGGAAACATCGTCTTGCAGTATTCTGTAGAAGTAATAGTCCCTGCTGAAAACCCTCTTTCCTTTCTCAGAGAGTGCATCCAGATTTACAGCTTGACAATAGTAACAGATCATAACAGAGACGCAGCTCTCAAGCCGCCCCAAGACATTCTTTATATTATAATTGGCAGGTGGCGGTTTAGAAAACATCCCATTCTGCTTAATCAGAAAGGATAAGATTTGGTGCTTCAGAATTTAAGAGTAAGGACAAGCAGAATATGTGTGTCATGACATTGTAACTCTTCAGAAATCTTAATTTGTCCCTACTGACACGTTCAAACCCACAGGAGGTTTCTGAGATATTTGAGTGATCATTATTGTGATGGTGATCTCACAAATACTAAATACTTTCCTCTCTGTTGGAAGCACACTCCGCCCTTTCACCGAGCGCCCCAAAACCACCATCAGTGATGAGGAGGTAGGGTGTCATTGGCTCTAGGAGTAGCCAATCAGCTTGGTGATACATGTGGCGTTTCTGGCAAGCGGGAGGGATTAGTGCACATGTAGTTGGTTTAGGGGTCACGCAGCGGGTCAGGTTTTTCTGATCAGCAGGAATCATATGAAGTCAGGGGAGTTTTAAACAGGTAGAATGTATGTGGGTGATATAACTGGAAATAATTGGATAAGTGGAAAAAGTGTAGAATAGATCCTGTCTCTCAAAGCAATGTATTTTCATTCACAGTTATCCTAGTTCTTAATGCTGTTTCTGAATCCCAGCTTGTCACACAAAGCACACATTTGAAAAATAAAAACACAAATAGGGGTTTGGCACTGGAAAAAGTACTGTGATCATTTTCACAATGAGATCATTTTTTCCACTGTTGCTCCTACTCATGACTTAAGTGGCCGATAGTCAACAAAAACCCAACGGAGAATCTTTTTCCAATTAGGAGCTTGTTGGCCCTGAGACATTTTCTACAGTCCTTCTCTTATGATCAGAAGCTAATTTAAGGTCTCTTTAAATGTCTCCATAAGCTGCCTATTTCTAAAACAAAGCCACTGTAATTACAATATGACATTAAACCGAGCTAACCAGCAGTTGACCTAACATTTCAGCTCCACCCCATCTAAAAGAGCAGTACTGTATGGCCCTCATAAACAAACCTAAAGTTGATAATATTCAGCCAGTAGTGAGTCGTCAGCAGTTTCCTACACAGAAGATTGAAAATGCTGAAACAAGAGCAGCAAATGTCATGTCGGCCCCGTTACTCCTCAAGTGGCCCTTTGCCTTGTAAGCAATAGCCTGAGAAAGGGCAGCACTCTTATCATTCCAGGGAGCATTCAGAGAAGAGAAGGAGAAGAGACCCAGACTGGTGTTCGGGAAAGAACGAGACAGACACACACAAGTCTGCAAACAGATACTTGTTTTGATTATTAAGATAACTGCAGAAAATCATTCAAAAATGTCTCAACATGCAGCTAGAGAGGCAACACAAGGCTGCTGCGTGACAGGTTTTTCTTGATTGCTTGATTGTGTTTTTCCACGTTTACAGAAAAACCTAAAAGCGTAATAAAGAACACAAAGAGAGGCCAACCCAGTAAAATCCTCCAAGTTACAGACCGCTGTTGTGGCCAGCGGTCAGTCAATGGCCAGTCAAGGCCAAATACCCTCTGCTACAGCCATCACACACACACACACACACACAGAGCTATGTCCCAATATATTGCCAGGGATATCCAGCCCACTGTTGTGAGAGCAGCAGTGTCCTGAGGCTTGGGCTCTTTGGCCTATCTCAAGTGGATGCTGTGTCAGTCCTGGGAACCCTAAATAAAGATAAAGCTGCTGTTCCTGATGACTGGAGAGCTGCTGTAGCACTGAAGAGCACTGGGAATGGGAGAGGGGCCATCAGATAGACATAGGGAGAGAGGGATGGTTTTACAGAGGGAGGGAGAGGAGGCGAAGCCAGGCTGTAGCCGGGTATCTCTGTGTGAGGATTAACTGATATCACAGGCAGCGTACCCTCGTTCACGCCAGTTTGTGTTGTTCCCAGCCAGTTCTGGGACAGACAGTACAGTGCCATATCTGGATGTTATTTATGAGAAATACCTTTTTATGGTAGCCCCCAGGTGTTTACAGTATTTCACAATCACAATTATCAAACACGAATTCCCACTCCCACACATACTGTACATATGAAATAGCATGCAGAAAGACTTAAAATGAAGGACCTGGTTATTCTTAGATGGTTTAAATTGTTGTTAGGACTATTGAAGATGAGTCTTTTGAGAATTGTTTTGACTAAATTGACTGTTTTAAGGTTGGGCCACTGATTCACTCCCCCCCCTCTGTTTCTGTCTGTCTGTCTGTCTGTCTGTCTAGCTCTTGCCTCTTTCTCGTGTTTTCTAACTGTCTGTTACTTATGAAATGTGTTTATTGTTATCTGCCTGTAACTGAATGCACTGCTGATATCTCATTGGGGTCTCCCTTGGAAAAGAGATCCTTAATCTCATAAAATACACCAGTTACATTCATAGGAAACCTATTAATCTTGTTAATTGGACTGATTGAGCTCCACTGCAAAGCAAACACTATAAACACTTCAGTAGGACTACAGTAACCTGATCTGGAAGTTTAGTCCAGCTAAAATCAAGATCTCCCAGAATACCATATAACACAGGCTAGTATTTGAGGTTGTTCATTTATTGTATGGTTGTAGTGATGGAAGTAGCATTAGAAATGTACTGTATATTTTGAGCTATGAGCATATATTTTACTTCTTCTGTTTGTTTGTTTGAAAATACATATTACAGTAAAAGGAGATGTAAACCACAGATTCTGACATTTGCAATATTGCAAATGTCAGAATCTGTGGTTTACATCTCCTTTTACT
>CABFOQ010052856.1:0-19065 GCA_900660455.1 Gephyroberyx darwinii
TGATGCCCACTTAGTGCCCACACTGTGCCAACAGTCGCCAGCTGACAAACCCCGCTTCTATATTGATGCGTCGTCATCAGAGAGGTGTTTGACTGGGACAGTGACACAACATGCACAGGTTAATCCGTGTCTGTGGGATTGTGTTCCTCTTTATGTGCATTAGTGATGTACTCCTGGAGAGAGGGTTCATGTTGTTTTATTGAACTGGATGTTTGCCAAAGTGACTGAACTGATAGAGCCGGTCCTTGAGAGAGTCGTGGATGACATCACGTATATTCAGCATCACTGGAGGCCACCGGGAAATCGTTAGCTTGAAATTAGACACTGAGACAATGAGTCACTTTCAATGAATGAGAACAAAGTAGAAGGAACTACTCATCTGACTCATCTACACTGGAAAAACTCATACTGCTACTCATCTTTAATACTTAACTCAATGTATATGGATGTGTTTGTTCATTTCAACTTAGTATTGTTCGTCATCAGCTACATAACTCAACTTGCAATTTTAAGGCAGCGAGGAAACTCGTGTTTTTAAGTTGAAGTGCCTTAATACTCACAGTGGGTATTATACCACTGAAACAAAATGAACAGGATAAATCAAACAGAAGAAAACAAATGAGTAAATCCTTCTTTCTACTGAGCAAGTTTGAAAGAACTGACTCCTGAAAGAGCCAGACTCACCGTGACATAGATACGAAACGTGCGCGCCGTGAGTGATTTGAATCTGTGTCGATGACATGACAGCTTGTCACTGAGTGTCACGACCCAGTCTTGGCAGGAGCTCAAGAAAGCAGATGCCCTAATACATATTCTTATGTAAGGATTGAACGCTGCAGTGTCGCATCTTCAAAAAGTCACCTTTTCCACAACAGAAACAGTTTTCCCCGCTGCCACCCCCTAGTTCAAGTTAAGTCCCTGGGTCAAGAAGTGATTTCCGCTGTGCGTATGGGAAGACCATGTCAGCTGTCAGTGGCAACATTGGAGAAAAAAAGGTTTCTGCTGACACTAGCAGGCTCACTGTGAGAACTGACTTAATAATACTAAGTCTGCCTTGCAGGACTCGTACCCATTACTGTAATGAGGGAGGAAACAGCTGAAACCCCCACCAGCCGCCGCTAGGCTGCAGAGTGACACACAGGGCCACAGATATCTATATCAGCTGTGATAGCCAGGTCACATTCCATTGTTATGTGCTGTCTTGACGGGTCTTCCCCTATGGAAAGTTAGCTAGGCCTGTGGATACAGCTGCAGAAATGGCTCCACTGACCACAGCTACAAAAGGCATGGAAAGACAACACATGGGTCTAGACAGAGGAGGGAGGGAAGAGGGAGACGAGGTTACGTTTCTCTGAATGGATGACACGAGGACTGAGGAACCTTGGAGTTGGACATGTATCAGTGTGTTTTCGGATTGTACAGCGTGTGTGTGTGTGTGTGTGTGTGTAAGACAGAGAAAGAGAGAGAGAGCAGGGCCGAGACAGAAAGGAGTGAATGTAATTCATCTTTAAAAGGGCACATTCCTGGGTGATGTATGGTGCAGTGTGTGTGTGTGTGTGTGTGTGTGTGTGTGTGTGTGTGTACTGTAGCACTGGGCGTGGGAGGCGTAAGCTAGCTAGCTACAACTCCTCTTATCGCTCCGCAGAGCAATGTGGAGAATGAGGATTCTGGGTTCAGCCCTGCTGATCAAAGACACATAGAGGCTGATACAACCTCCCTCTCCCTCCCTCACACACACACACACACACACACACGCGCACACACACACAAAGTACAAGCTCAGCAAATAGTATGTAGGCTAATGCCATGAGCAATCACTCCACAATGAATGGGAAGGCTTAGGGAGTACGGTTAAATATGTGTTATTTCCAGTGAAGAAGACCACCTGTTTTAGTCCACTATACTACTGTGTGCTGCGGTCAATGAGTCGCACCTCACACATTGGATTACTCAGGATCAATTCATAGTATCCCTTCTGAATGGGGTCAGAGAGCAGCAGGAGAGGCTGAGGTGCTTCACACCAGTCAAAGTTATGGAGTACACAAAGGAGTGGTAAATTTGTAACTCTGACTGCAGACAGTCTCATCTGTAATTCAAATGCGGGTCTCATCGCGATGACTATGTGCAGACTTAGGAGTCTGACACTAGAAGATTGCCTGTGTGCACGCACTCACACGTGTGTGTGTGCATGAGAATGAGACAAAGAGGTGTGTGTGTGTGTGTGTGTTTGCCTGTGTCTGTCATTGTGTGTGTGTAGTCCCTGCAGAGTCACAGCTCTGCTGCTCAGACTAACAGTATGTCTGTGTGTTAATTCAATAAAGCAACAGCAGCGCAGTGTAAGCCTCTTAATAAGCAGTGTGCCTCGTCTCCCCATCAACCCATCAACCTCCCTCTCCTCTTTCTCACTGCCTCCCTCACTCATTCCACTCCTTCCTCTCGTCTATCAATCATCTGCCCCTCTCCCGCCACTATCAACACCTGCCTTTTCCCTCTCTGTCTCCCGCTGTTCTTCTTTATTGCATGTCTGCATCCATGTGTCCATTCCTTTACTTCCCTTTACTCCTTCTTTCTTTCGCCTCACCTCCTCCCTTATTCGCTCCTTCCCTACCCTTCGTCTCCCTTTCTCTCCATTTACCTCTCCTTTCATCTGTCACTGCCTCCCCCTCCTCCTCTCCTTTTTGCTCCCCCTCCCACTGGCTCTCTGTTCTTGTGTGTGAGCGGTGGGTCTGCAGGGTGCTTGTTATCCAGCACCTATCCAGACATCCCACGGCTGGGGAGCCAGACAACCAGACAGGCAACCAGGCAGACAGAGAGACGGGGCATCCAAAAGACGACCGGTGAGGCTGACAGACAGAGGGACAGGTGGAGTGACGGCCAGGCAGCTACCGGAACAAGACGGGCAGCCAGGAAGAAAGACAAAAGAAATAGAGAAGTGGAGGGAAGACATACAGAGAGGCAGATAGACAGACAGCCAGGCAGAGAGGCAGTCGGGCAGACTGCCAAGCAGGTAGGAGGACATAGATACAGACAGGCAGGTGGACAGGGATGGGGACAAGCAGGCAGACAGGTAGGCAGGCAGGAGGCAGACAGGTAGGTAGAGCAGCCAGACAAGCAGGTCGTCACAGGCCAGTGCGCAGCAGCCAGCCGAGCTACGAGCCCTGCATCCCAACAGGCCGGAGGGAGAGTCAGTCGCCTCTTGGCTGATAAACACTGCCTCCTTCTGGGCCTGGCAGGGTACTGCAGGCACAAGAACGACAGCATGGGGAGGGATACTGTAAACCAGTGGACTTCAAATCCGGGCCTCGGGGTCCAGAGTACTGCTGGTTTTCTATTCTGCCAGGTAGTTTCCATTCTAGCTGTCTAATCAGGGATTGATTAAGACCTGGGATGCCAGGTGAATGCAATTAACTTCCTGGTAGGAGAGAAAACCAGCAGCACTCTGGACCCCGAGGCCTGGATTTGAGGAACTCTGCTGTAAACCCTCCAACCTTTGTTCAGTACCAGAGACTCAAGAACCATGTTTTGAAGACACATTTAGAGGTTTAGTAAACAGAGTTGGGGTGAATTTGAGGTCGAGGTCACCTCAGTTGAAAATGAAAACCGAAACTTTCACTCACATAAGGCTGGCAGACCCCTTGGTACGAGAACACTAAACGGCAAAACATTGCCAGTTTCTGAATTCTGCAGAAAATCACTTCCTGATGGACGGATCTGGATGTGAACTGACAGCAGCCCTGGTAGCTCAGCGCGCTTAACAAAAATAATGAATCATCTAATGAGAACTTAAAGAGGAAAACCGACCAATTTAAGCATTACTTGTTCTTCCAATGTTGAACAGTACAATGAATATTTGTAGGTATGAACAACTAATCTACAGCTTGAAGTTGGCAATGGGAGACTGACTCTGTTTGTCTATAATATAAGGGCTAATAATTTCCGATAATAAAATGTTCCCACAACCTAGGAAACACATCCTGTGCACTGTCCATCTTTTCCACCGTTCCTATCCATTCTATATATAAATGTATACATGATGTCACACATTAAAGGGCAGCACAAATTCTTCTCATTTGTGATTATGAGACAATTGTGAACGTTTTCTAATACAAACTGAACTGTCATTGGATGTAGCAGTAATATATTTAATTGCTGAAATTCAGTTCAGTGGTAATCCCTTTCAAAGTGTATTTCCTCCTAACTGTGATGCTTTAATGAAAGCCATCATTTTACAAGAACCCTAGAATAGCGTTACAGAGCCTGAAGGATGACATTCAGGAGGTGAATTTACCAGACCCAGGCTTGTAGCACTAATGCACTGCTCCAGTTTCACCATATGGTCAAGATTTGACTCGAGGAAAACGCCTTCTGATTCCAATCTCACTGAGTCAGCAAAATCTGTTCCCCTTCCTCTGTTCACCAGATGTGGTAACCTTTTGTTTCTGAACACCCACCCCAAAACACCATTATGCCGAAATCCAGTCACCCCCCCGACCAGGTTCAAAGCTATCAAAACAAATAATCTGGCTCAGGTTTAGGGCCTCCAGACTGTTTAAATATCTAGGTAACCCATTTGGAAGGCCTGTCTGTTGCATTGCAGCAGTAAGACCTCTTTGTTTCATTACCAAGTTAAGAAACAGTGTGCTTGGTCATCAGGCTTTTGTTGGCCAGTACTGTAGCCTACTATTACCACAGGCAACTGTATTGTCCCTCAGAGGCCTGTCACCCAGAACTCTATACCCTGGCTGTGGTCCTACTGGGTCAAGTCACAATGAAAGGAAACCATGAACCTTCTTCCTTGGGAGTGATACAATTGGCTTAATAAATCCTCAGAGCAACCAATGCGTGCAGATGTTAGCAGGCTAAGACAAGCCAGACTATCCTCCATTTTTACAAAGTGCCAGGTAGTCGTTAAGTTTAATACTGCCATGTTCCTATTAAAAAAAGCTAAATTAAATAACAACGCTGACGTGAACCTGGCCCGACTGAGACAAATTTTCCAGAGGCTTTGTAGCCATTTTACCATCTTTTACCAATTTTCAAAAGTGGACTGCAGAAAATCGCTGTCATTAAATTTACCGGAATATCTACTCCCCAAACAGCCAATTTATGTTTTTGTACTGGTTAGCTCTGGCTGTGGTTAGCTAACCGCAGGTGTCTTCCTGTGCTTGCCAACATGATCAAGCCAGATCAACCAAGAGCATCCACACTAAATGACCGGACACACTGAAAAGAGGCCATTACTGGAGGTGAGTCACAGGGAAATGTGGAGCTAGCTTTCTGAACTGTGTAGAATTTATCATGCTCTGCAGGGGGTCATTTGAAAGGGGATGAAAGGCGACAGCATCCTATTGATACAGCACTAATTATTACATCCTGCTTATATGGGAGGATGTGAGGGAATAGAACAATTTCTCTGCCCACCATTTCTCTGAAATATGAACAAATTGGTCTTGATGCCTGCCTCTGATGCTTTTGGATTAGGAGTACTGATCCAAGATCACTGACCAGAGCTGACATGCTGCTGACATTTGAGATCAGCACTCCTACACCAAGTAGACTGATGGTGCATTCAGGTTTAGTTTAGTTATACCTGTTAAATGGGTCATTTATCCCCAACTCATAAATACAAGGCATTTCACATGCTTGTTTCAGTTAGAGGAGACACTTTTCACACAAGTTTCTCTTTGTGCAAGTCAGTTTTTGGGAATCGCAACAGCCCAATGTTGTATTTGATGTTGATATTTTATGATGTTCCAACAGAAACCTAATACCTTGCTTGCAATGTATTCTGTCACAAAAAGGGAACAGTCAGCCATGTCTTAACTCAAGTTGGATATCATTAAACAAGCCTGAATTTACCACTTTACTTTTATTTTCCACTGTATCTACAACTCGCTTGGAAATGTGGGAACAACTTCTGTGTGGTTAACAGGAAGATTTACCGGTTTAGGACTACACAAATGCACAAAGTGAGAACAGTGTTTTTGTTGACAAAGGTCTCTCCACTCCTGCAATGTGTTTGTTCTGGCTAGCTGAAGCTGGGGTGAGCTGACCGCACTCCTCTTCCTGTCTTTTCCTGGGTCTCTTCCTGTGCCAGGCTAACAAACCATTATGTTACCAGATCAATCAGTAGGCTGACTGCTAAATGACCGGACACACCGGAGAGAGATGAATTGACTGGGGATGATTCACAACAGAGAAACATGGCGCTAAAGGCCTGGTCCTGATTTCCCAAAGCCACCTTAGCAGTGATATATGATCTAAGTTATATTACAAGCAAACTGTATCCTGCCCTGGATGCATAGTTGATTTAGATGATACGATGCCATTGTGATGGGCTTAATTTTAATTAGAACAGGCATTTCAGGTGTACGCAATCAGTGTTTGTCCAGTTATCAGCTATGAGCAGTGAGACGAATGTGTCCTGTACCATAGATATGGACCTAGGAGGGCAAAGGGGGGGAGCAGGTCACCAGAGACCTCCAGCATAAGTTTGTCCAAACACAGGATGTGGTGGAATGGTCCACTGGAGCAAAGGGGTATTAATCACTCACAGGGATTTCAACACATCATTTCTTAACAATGCACAGGGGATACCACCCACACAAAAATGCATAATGCAAGAAATTGAGACGTACTGCAGCATTGAAGGGGAAATCCACTCTAAATATAACACGTGTATTTATTCTTATGATCTTGAATGCTACTTTAGTCAAGATTTGTGTATATAAATGTTTCTCTCAACGCTAAAAAACAAGTCGAGTCGAGACAGGAGGGATGGAAACCAATGGTAAAAAAGTAGATTAAGATTGTTAAAAGATTAACATATTTAATGTGTAGGTCTTAAGCGACTTCATGTGATACCTGCCCAGTCCGAAACATTTCCTCTGAAGCCTTTCAACAGGAATTCTCCTCAAAGTGCTCCGCGACCACTCACGTCCCCATCTAACAAGTCTCTCTCAACACTCGGAAGTATGAAAATATGGTGATATTAAAATCGTTCTCCATCATCACCACTCACATTTGCCCTTCCATCAACACTGGGAGTCTCACAGAAAGCAGAGGAACATCAAAAGCTACTGCATCTCTTTGATAATCACTGATCTGATGGTAAATAATTTTGCTCTAAAAAAAACCCAGAGCTCTACTTAAAATTCAACTACAAAGTCTCATCAGAGCTGTAAACTCCAATGACCTCAATCTATTATTGACATGGTGTCTGTGGGCATGCATGATTTAGTAATATTAGACAACATTAATCAGCTCAATCTTTAGTGGCTGTCTAAATGAAACTCTAGGGGGAAATGGGGTTTAACGGCGTGCAAGTAAGTGCATGCATCTCCTGAGTCCTTGGGAATGAACCCAATGCACTCTCGAAGGCGTGTGGCAATAAGTCTACTCAGAAGTGGAAAGTAAAATGTTACACTAACTCTCCCACCTAGTGGCCAAACCATGCCATCACCGCTTAAAATTCCCCTCCAATGATGTCGTCTGAAATAATTTAACCAGGTAAATGATTGGTTTACAGGGGAAAATGGGCGTGACAGACGATGCCCACCAACTGAAACAGGAAGAGGTGTGTCTCCTCTTCCTGGGTCGACCTGCTACACAGGTGAACCTCATTTTGATTGGGATTGTGACTGGTGGAGATAATCAGGCAAAGTTTGATTGGGAAGTTTGTTGAGAAATATGGTTTATTGTGGTTGTGAAAAGGAAAAGCAAGGTCTGGACAGGCAGGTAATGATTTGTTATTATGTGATCAAACCATTGTGTTGGATAAGTTGGCTGTCCAGTGAGTATCCAGTCATTTCAACAACATAGTCACTTCATGTCCTTATTGTAAACATCTACCTTTAAAAAAAAAAAAAAAAAAAAAAAAAAAAATTGACCTGATATCAAAAGAGCAACTTAATATCAAGCCAATGATCCTTTCTCAGTCATTTTAAAACAAAAAGCTTTCAGATAAAAGCAATTATTTCAGTTCTTCATGGACTATTATAATTGAAATCATTTTCATGAAATTATGAAATGCAACAGCAAATCCATGACCATTATCAATACCAACAGTCACTGAAATGGTAGAATAGTAACGGTTGGAAAGCAGCTAAATAAAATCCTTCTTCGAGTTCACAAAAGCACAACTTATATAACACTTCACAGTAAACAACAAATATAAAATCTGAATATAAAGTATAAAATATAACATCATAAAAAACACAAAACCTGATTACAACCCAGACTATTAGATTTAAGTGAAGCTGTCAATAGATGAGTGGAAAAGTACTGATCTAGGTTCCCTAATTAGGTCACATAACCAGAGAAACTGTACAATGCTGTGAAGGGCAAACTAGTCTCCGATCATTCTGGCATATGGATATATGGCAATTTGGCATAATATGGATATCTACCATTTCTCAAAGGCAACTTCACGCATCTAGCTTACTCCCCTTACTCGTCAGCGTCTGCGAACTGGTCTGGCTCGGGGGGAATGCTGTGGCAGGACCACGGGACCGGGTCTGTGTGGTGCACGTCTGGGCAGTAACTGGCTGCCACTGGCAGTCTGGGAGTGTACAATCGGTGCAGTGCCAAATCCCCAAAGGCAAAACTCAGCACTTCCTCTGGATCTGGAGGACACACAGAGTAAAGCTTTGACACGACCCAAAATACTGCCCAAACCCAACCTGAGGCCACGTGGAAATAGCTCTTTGTGAGCTACAGCTCGACAAAAGCCTGAAATTTGGTTGTATTTCTGTGCACAGATTCAAGAAATTCTGTGAGAAATTTGGCCCAATCCTTTATTTAATTGACTGCAGTAAAAAGATAAATTATCCTCATTGCTAATTCAATCAGAAAATCTGAAAATAATCAGAAAATAATTACTATATGACTTCCAGGACATTTATGACTTTGTTGGCATCAGTGTATCAGTACAATATTATGGAGAAAGGAACTGTGATATTATACTGTGTAAATATTTTTCTTTACCATAGGTTTCGGTCCCAAAAGACATCTGTCCCCAGTCAGCAAGCGTGACCTGCTGGATCTCCTTCTCCCAGTCCTCTTCCTCATGAGGTGGCATGGATGTGGCCACGGGGCACAGCGGGGGGGCCACAGCCTTGCTCCTAATAAAGTTGTGAGATTGAGGGGTCTGGGACTAATTTCAGTATCCAGCAATGAGTCAAGTTTCTGCCGTCTAGAGTTCCATGTTGTTGCAAAGCAAAATTAGCCAAAACTCTGCTTAATCCTAGATGGATATTATTAGCTGGAACTGAAGTTGTTGCCCGGCAAAATCTGCTTATTGAATATGAAGTCAGGAAGCAGTGGAACTACTGGGACTGCAGTGATTTGAACTGCACAACTCGTAAAGGAATTGTTCACCCCAAAATGAAAATTCAGTCATTCTCTATTCACCCCCATGTCAGTCGAAACTCCAGTGAAGTTGGAAAGACCACCAAACACAGCGAGTTAGCCCCGTAGTGCCATCTCAGCCTTCTCCCACGCTATTGAAGTTAACGGGGCCATCTTTAAAAAATAAAATATCCATCAAATTTCCCCAAACAGCTCATGCAATATAATCCAACTACTTTGTAGCCAAACAATTGCACTGCGGGTCCAAAAGTCCAATATTTACTTCATTATCTCCTATACTTTCCTCACTGACAATGCTCTGGTCGTGCTTGTACCCTACAGCGCTCTGGCGGAAGACTGTACTTGCTGCGGTGACTGACATGTAGAAAGAAAAAGTAGGAGACACACTTTTTGGAGAAATCTGATGGACATTTCATGCCTTATTTGGAACTGTAAAACGGCATTATTGACTTCAATAGTGTGGGAGAAGGAACGACAGGGCTAACTCGCTGGTCCTTCAGTGGTGTTTCGACTGACATGGGGGTCCGTTGTATTAATCCAGAATTTTTTGAATTCCTTCAAAGTAGCTGTAGGGTCAGTGGCACACCTCTTCTTACGCCTGAATTTGCTCCTTGGCCTCCAGATCTGCGATGGTGCTGATGGGTTGCAGCCGGTCTGCTCTGGTGCCATCTTGTCAGAACTACTGGGCGAACCAACTGTGTCTGTACTGGTGGTACCTTTCACTGAGACGCCAACTGGAATACCAGCACCGTTGACCACACCAGGAGTCGAAGCATGGATAGCACCTGATATCGTGCCCCCTCGTTTCCTTAGCGTCTTTGAGGGCGCTGTTCTTTTAACCCTGCTCACCGGTGGCATGGCACCATTGACCATGCTGTGTGGTTTGGCATCATTCACAGTGCCAATCGGTGTGCTGTCACTAGTTCCACAGACAGCTACTAGACAGGCCTTGCAGACAAAAGCTCCATTAACCAAACCTGTGCCAGTGGTATGACCATTGACCAGACCGCTGGCTTTACTGGCATTATAGTGCATTATTCTTCTTCTGCCCATGGTGTTCATGACATGCTGAGGCACTGTAAGGTAAATACATTTGGAGGATTAAATGTAAGTGTATCGGGTGAAAGAAAACAAGACTTAATGATAATAATCAAATAATCAAAGTTAAAAGAATGTTGTTAAAGGCTCTTAAATCCAGAATACAATTATACAAGATGTTATTCCACTAATCTTGAACAGATCAAATGACATTTGTGAACATAAAGAATATTCCTTTAGGGACTCAATGGTGAGATTACAGTGATCTTATGGTACTTCATGGATTTTTATTTATCTCCTATGGTATCACTATAATATTCTGACAGGGACTTAGTGTCTGTGGTACTGAAGAGTGACCTGATTTAATTGTACTTTATTGTATTTTTCATCTCCTATGATAACATATAGTATATAGTATTCCTATAGGAACTGAATCATTTTGCTGTGATGCTTGTATAGTATCCTTCTAAGATTTGTCACAGGATTAATCTAGCTCTTTTTCGTGAGGGTTTTCTAGTGCAGAAGCCAGAGAGCCACCAGTGATGCTAATGACAATTTCTCAATTGACTGTGTTTGAGCACTCAGTGAGTTATGTTTCTAAATCTACAAAAACATTTGGTACATTTAATGCACCAAAATACATTTTGAATGATTTTACATGCACATATACACTTTTGGCCAGTTTAAAGTTTACTCCATAATATCTGTAAACATATTTTGAAGTACTGGTGAAATGTTTTTATTTGCAGTCAGGATTACGTTAACAACTCGCTTTGTTTTGTTATTGAAAGTTATTAAAACTAATTTGTTATGGTATCCACGTCATCTGAAGCTTTTTTACACTAACACTCACGTGACAATTACTCGTTACTGTAATTGCGTAGCTTTACGAACAGTTGTACTTTTTTGAAATTAGTAATATTGCTTTTACTCAAATGTGTCTTGACTTAAGTATTGTATTTCGGATTACACATTTTGTAGGCTTTCCAAATGTGGAGTCATTAGGTCAGTCAGCAGAGAACTTTCCGAGGTCATGTGAGCTAATTAGAAAAACAGAAAATGTAACGTTAACCCCCTTACTTGTGAGTAACGTTAACTTACATGAGGTCTTTTTACTTCAAGCTGATTTTCACACCAGTCTCTTTACTTCTACTTCAATAAAAGTTCAGAAAAGTGACAGTACTCTACGTTACTCTGTCAACCCCTGGCAAAGGACAACCGTTAGCTAACGTTAGCTTGTTATCGTTACTAACGTTATCCAAGCCAGATATTTTCTGTAGTAACTAACGTTAGCCTGCTTCCGTTAGCTAACGTTAAACCACGTAAGTTAGTTATTGATAGCTAGTCATTGTGGCGGCTGCTCGTATTTCCCACAATGGAAAATACAATCGAAACAGCAAAAATGCTTTAAGAAGCTGAAATGACGGAGAAAAAAAACTAAATTAGTTGCTAATTGACATTCCCTACTTACCTCTAGCTTTGAGCACGCCTCATTCAGACGCACAAATGAATGAAGTAAGTGTGCAGGAGTGTGAGTGCACAGCTCAAGCCGCACGATAGGGGGCGCAATAACACACATCGAATACCACTGGGTTCAATTATGTTGCGGTGTTACCTCCTTAGCTTCTATTTTGGATTTAATATTAATAATATTAACATTATTATAGCAATGATAAACTTCATTATAGAGCAGCTTTTTAAAATCAGAGTTTACAAAGCTAAGGACAATACATAAAAATCAGTTCAACCCATTTATTTCTGACCTCACTTGAAGTCAGCAGTTAGCTAGAATTGTCTTGAATATAAGCAGGTATGCTTCCACACTCAACCAGACCATCTGCTTTGAAGTAATAATGTAATTGATGTGATCCTTTATTGATCCCCATAGGGAAATTCTATTTTCACTTGCCCCCCTATCGTTGTTTTGCTTATGGGCACTTGAGCAGGGCGGATGCATGCCTACTCCTGAGCAGAACCCTGCTGCCCCCTAACTTCACTCCAACAGATGTAATTGTAGTAGAACATATAGCACTTCTCCCTTAAAATATTTGATTTCCTTGGACAGGCCTTGCTCGTATCATCTTCTCTAAAAAGCCTCCATCCTTTAAGTGCCCATTATCCTGTCTGAGACAAGATAATGGGCACATGCAGAGAAGTCCTGCGTGAAACCTTAGAATGAGCATGAATACAATCATCAGCCATGGTGAACTGGACAGAATTGGGAAGATTACTTTCATGTAATCCATTACAGAGTACTGATTACTTTCTTAAATTTGTCATCAGCGCTGTAAGACACTGGAATACGTAAACTTACTAACAAAATGTGATGTGTACTGTTATGTCTTTGCTTTTGGCATACTTTTCATTTAAGACCCATAGAACATGCAGTTAGTATATTTTGCAGATTGTAATTTCAGTGCTAATATCATCCACAACCAGTGTTAACCTATTTCAATTTAATATTTTCATTAGATTGATATAATCTATTCACGTGTAATCTGTTGCTCCCCTATGCTGTTGGTAGATATAGGATTTCCCAAAGGGACACCAATTCTTAATCAGCTGAGACATTTCACATAAACCACTAAAACAAACTGATGTAGAGAATTGAACAGCAAAAGACAAATTCAAAAAGGGAAGGGGTGGTGGGGGAAGATGGGATCTCTTAATATACTGCATTGCTCTTGTAAGTATTCAATTCAAGGCAAAGGGACTGGAAAACAATGTTATCCCCCCCCCA
The DNA here is from genome assembly GCA_900660455.1 of Gephyroberyx darwinii. Lineage (NCBI taxonomy): Eukaryota > Metazoa > Chordata > Actinopteri > Trachichthyiformes > Trachichthyidae > Gephyroberyx > Gephyroberyx darwinii. The sequence continues at coordinate 13,148 of CABFOQ010052856.1, forward strand.
CCATATCCCTTGTTAATATGAAATAAGTCATGCATTTGGATAAGTATTGGTTACAGTTATTTTCATGCCACAGCAATTGTTTTTATTTACAGCACATTATGTACATCACAATTGCAGATAAGACATCAGCAGCGAACATGATAGGTCTAGAATACAGCCACATAAAATAAGTGGTTTCATGTTACAGAAATTGCAGCCCATTATTTAAATGGAGTTGGAGTTACAAATAAACATAGATCTAAATGATAGAGATTCATGAGACAGTATCACAGCCAGTTTTATTGCCATGTTCTGCTTAGAGTCCTGACAAAATATTGGATAGGTCTACAAAATCATAACTTAAGAACAACAAAAATAATGAATTTGTGACAGAACTTTTAGAGCTCGACATTTTTTTTTTCATCTGAAATGGCATGATAAGCTATAGACTGAAATGATTTGTATGGTCAAACAAGACACAAATCAATGGATATTGGTAAATAAGTTAATATTGCTCATAAGTCTCACCATTAAGTTTAAGTTAGGAAGACAGTTGACAGCCATATCAAAGAAGAGCCTATTTAAAGCAACCCCAAAAGCAAAGGACTCACCTGTCCTTACTAAGGAACAAATCAACAAGAAAACCAGAATTACACTGCACCCTAAAAAAACCCAAACAATCATTACATCGACAAAATATTCCCAAAAAGCTAATCTGCCTACCGTACAAAGAACTGTGCTATGCCTGTTTTTCTAGTAGTACACCTAAGCTATCACAAGCCTTTTCTTGATAAAACAGTATAAAATAGTTTTATAGTATCAATCTGAAAAAGAGTGGTGAGTGGCACATGAATACAAATTATCACTATATATGTACAACATTTACAAGTCATGAAAAAAAATGTCAGAAATATTGACTTGAATGCACCTTCAAAAACCTAGACAAGCTATAGCAACATCATCTTGAAAAATGTGTCTTCAAAAGGCACAGACAGAAGAAAAGGTGAACCATGCAAAAGGAAACAAACTTCTTTTTTTGTGCAAGGAAGCAAAACTCAAGTTTAGAACAATTACTTAATACAGCAGATTGTAATTTTCCCCCCTGTCCTATACAATGCCCTCTCCAGCACAGTACAGGATACTGTATACTTGTATTACAACACGTCTCAACATAGTAAAGAGATTTAAACCGAAAAAGCCTTTTGGGCCTCACAGGAAGTGAAATACCAAGTGATACATTCATGATATTTACAGTATTATGAGAGCCGCTGGGGCACAAACTACGACCTGGAACCTATATGCTTCAATGAGATTGCTAATCCAGTCTTTTGTACCAAAAAGTGAGTCTCCTATGCATACTTACATCCTTGTACCTTACTGTATATTAAGATTCAGATGAAGTCAAGTATCCTTTTGAGATCTCTGAGAGAGATCTCACTGAGATATGGGGGATAATTCAGTAAACCATGCTACAATGGCTACTGAAATGCCCCAGTGTCAGAGGGTCTGATCACGGCAACACATTCTGTACATTCACATCATTATATCCCTGTGCAACATCACTGTGTCTATTGCTAACTACAGTGTACTATTTCAAGCTCATGCTATGCTAGCAGGTTGCAGCCTTGGCAGCTACAGTATAAAGACACTCCTTGGTTGCGGCTTCTGCTCCATAAAGTGACATTCTACTTCCACGTATTCATCGACCAACTAAGAGACACTTCTCAGTGAAAGAATAATTCACTGTTGAACTGATTGACACTGCAAGTGCTGTTGAAAGCTCCCGGAAGACATCCTCAAGAAAAAAAAACTTCACCTTCAATTAACCTTCACTGACTTCACTGAAACCCTCTGTCCCTAGCCTGCATGGCCCGTCATCTGACTCCCCACCTCCTTAGGGAAGATATACTATCTCTCTTCTTCCCGTATAGCGACTTTTTGTACTCCCTCCCTCTTATTTTCTTTCTCTCTGACCACTCTTGCCTCTCTCCTTAATTGTTTCGAAACACGTGCCACATATTTCATCAACCTGCCTCAATCTGTATTAGGCTATGCTTTCTTCAAAGGACAACTGAAATGACAGAGGAGTGAAGACTGGCAGTTACAGATCAGGGAACAGTCTACAGGTCTGCCTTTATGTCTGTCTCACTCTGACAGTCTGCTTACCTACTAGTCCACCTGCCTCACTGTTTTTCCCTAAAAATGTATCTCTGTTTCTCTGTGGATAGGACACCTCATATAACATCAGCATACAGTAGAGCACGCACCAGGTTTGTACATTGTTCCAGTTTTCATACCAAAGTATGCCTTTCCAGTGTACTACATCTAGCAATGCCATCAATCTTCAAAGCATGATGAGCGCAGGCTATTCCTAGGAAGAAATGACCAGTTTTGTCTTATGAGATCAAAGCAATGACAGTAACTGCAGGACATAATGTAGACAGAGAATGGAAAGAGGACAGGATATGTCAACTTGAAGAGTCACAGTAGTATGACCATCAGTCACTGAGTGACACTGGCTGAGAAAATCCCTTTAGTTCAGCCCAGAAATCCCCTCATAGATCCACTAAGTACCTACTCTACAGCAGAAGTTCTTTTCACCCCAGTAGGGGGCGATGTAAGTCTGTTTTATCTGTTCCAGCATCCAAGTGTAGGTCTGGTTCCTTTTCCTTTCCTGTATAGATTCCCGACTGGGATTATAGGTTCTGATCAGACAACTGGAATGATCTTCATTCTACCACCAGAGTGAATCTCATCCCAGCTGCGTGGCTGCTAGTTCTTGATCTCCAGGATGGAGGGGTTGTGGTCCAGGATGGACAGGATGATCTTGTCCATGTACTGTCGCAGGCGGAAGTTGATTTCCTCCTGCTCCTTCAGGGCTTCCATTAACTGGGGAGAGAGCAATGCATCATATACGGTATACTATGATATTACTGGTCCTATAATCGGTAGGGTTCTTTAGTCTCGCTCTGGGAGTCAGGATTCTAAAGAAATACTAAAGACAGCAAAACAGTGCATTTGACAGTCACAGTCTGGATAGATATCGTCTTCCTCAGAGCATAATGTGCCAGTATGTGTTTATATTATGTAACACTGGATTCTCAGTCCATATATTGTTTACCTGGTCTCTGGAGGCATTATCTATCTCAGCAGCCAGAGACTGGGCCTTGGTCTGTGTGGCAAACAGGTTCTTGGCTTCATAGAGGCTCAGGCTGAGGATCTGACCATTCAGCTCATCGTTCTGCTCCCTCAACTTCTGGTTCTCCTAGAATGGCGAGGGAGGGTGGGAGGTACAGAGGGAAGGAGGGAGAGGGGGAGAGAGAGGGAGAGATTAGTGTCTCCTCCAGACTATAGGGTACCGGGAGCGATAATGCTTGCTTTTTTAAAATGGCCACTGCTCTCACCAGAGGAATCCCTTTACACTCATTTAGAACTACAACCTTCAAAATGAAACTACTCAAGCCTCACTCAACACATACAACAAAACACGGTGCCTCAGCCAGCAGCAAACACAGCAACACACATCTATTTTGGCAACACCTACAGGACAGAACACGGGTTATGTGGTGTTACAGTACAAACTGCTCCCCTGCATTGTCTGCAGTGCTATGACGGCTCCATGATGAAGAGGTCAGCGTAACCATTAGTGGAGGTACTTGCAATGCTGATCCCGGGTTAAGCTTCTATGGGCAAGTTCCCCCTACTCCATTGTGATTAGTGGTTAATTGCGAGGTCAAAGGTCACAGGAAACAGTGTGTTTTACCATCAGACCAGGACGGAGCCGAGCCCCGGCCAACACCAGGTGCTGGAATTCAGGGGGGAGAAAGTCTTGGGACACAAATCGCTGGACACACACATATACAGAGGTGCACAGGAAAGCATGAGACAGTGAGTGAGTCCATCTGATGGATATCACAGGGCAGTGTTCTCTGAATCAAGGCTACCACATATACAAGGCTACTATAATTGTCCAAAACATGGACATTCAAACAGAGTGGTTCTCAATCTGGAAATGCAGCTGAGGAGTAAAAGTTGATGTATTGTGTAAGAAGAAGAAAGGGTAGAGAGAGAGGGAGAGAGAGAGAGAGAAAAGATTTTTAAAAAAATCTGCAGATAGAAGCTGAGAGGAAACCATTATTATCACCCCCTTCCTTGCTTGTCTGCACTGAGTTTGATACGCTTGGCCTGAGGCCACAGAGAGACATGGACCTAATCATGTTAGTCCCAGATATGATACACAAACTGCATGAATCAGCAACCCTAACTGTGCTAGCTGTGAATCATGACTACACTACAGACAGTTAGCTCAAGGTCTGGTGGTTTCAGATAACTTCTGCTTTTATTGCTTTTTTTGGCTGGGGGACGTAGAGCCATCATTACTAATGTGTAACATTTACAACTCATGAAGATGAGTCAGACGCATGCTTGAACACAACTTCAAGGAGCTCAGCCCAGCTATTAGTTCAAAAGTTTGAATTGTATTCCTAAAGGCATTATACTGGGTTTGACTTCCAGCTGTTTAGAGTGCTTTTACTACTTTTCTATTGTGGAGGACATCTGAAAAACACTCATCTAATCTCTTATCTCTCATGTTTACTTTACACCAGGTCTGCACACTTAGCAGGGACCAGAAACAATGACATGACATTTAAGTCGCTGACTTTGGCAACCACGTATCTAGAGGCAAATGTCACAGTATCTAGGAATTTGCGCTGTGTTTTCAGTGTTTGTGTATACTGTATATGTGCAGTCATAACTAGAAGAACTGACATAATACAGTGGGGTGCACACTGAGGTATGTTGTAACAAATGCAAAATACTTAAATGACCTTACTTTTAGGGTGATAAGGCAGACCCTTCGTGATTTCAATTTTTTTGTGATACTCTGACCCTAAGTGAATGATTTTGGAGCAGGTTTTTTTTTAAATTGCAGTGCAATTTGCAGTTTTAGGTGTTCTTTTGCAGTAGAATTGTGTGAATGGGCATATTCGCAATTCGAGGAAACAAATGGAACTCAAGTGGCACTGAAGAGATACCAACAAAACCTTTAATATGTTTGATGCTTATAAAACTATAATTTCATTTAAAACCTAGACTAGACTTTATGTTCTTCTGATTAACAGTATGGAAACCAAACGCTCATGGTAAATGGAAACTATAATAGTGCACTCAACTTCTTACACCTGCAGGGATGAATAAAACTGATGAAACTACACCTCATTTGAATGCATCTGAAAACCAATCTATACTATAAATAAGCATTCAATTCAAGAGGCTAGTGCAATTTCAAAATGAAAACATTTTTAAGGTAATTAAAAATAACCAGTCAGCCAGGAAGCTTCTGCTGCTTTAATCACATTATCTAACATCAACACAACATCCCAGGCCTAACCCACACTGGCATTACGTTTTAGCATGACTGGGTCCATGCTGATTACTGGAATTGTGTACTGTGGGCCTCTGCTGATGCTCAATTTTAAATACTGTGTCTCTATGAAGACACCATGAAACTAGAAGTTGTTCAAGACTACTCTACTACAGAACAGGCTAGAACAAATCCTGTTCCTTCAGTATGCCGACCTCCTTGGAATCCAGTAGCTACAGTACTGACCGAGCTGTCTATACTCAATTACATCATTTGAACCAAAGCCTCTCAGTACCTGTTTGAGCCTCTTGACCTCGTGCTCCATCTCCACCTCCCTGGTCCTGGAGTTGAAGTCTGCCAGGCTGGAGGAAGAGGTGCGGCCACGGCCAGGCCTCTCAGTCTCCAACTTGAAGAGCTGCAAGTGCTCCAGCTCCCGACGCAAGTCCTCTATCAGCTACACACAGTAGAGAAGACAGAGGGAGGATGTTATATAATGCCAGTGCAGTATTTTGGAGTTTGGAGGTGGAAGTAAGTGTGTGAGCCAGCAGAGAGAGAGAGGAGACAAGAGAGAACA